>CAUYSK010026447.1:0-25333 GCA_963575035.1 Avahi laniger | reverse complement strand
ATGGAGTACTATTCAGCTTTAAGAAACAATGGTGACATAGCACCTCTTATATACTCCTGGAAAGGGCTGGAACACATTCTACTAAGCGAGGTATCCCAAGAATGGAAAAACAAGCACCACATGTACTCACCATCAAATTGCTATTAATGGATCAACACATAAGTGCGTATATAAGAATTACATCTATTAGATATTGGGCAGGGGGGAGAGGGGGAGGAGGAGGGGACGGGTATATGTGTACACAAAGAGTGTGATGCGCACCACGCAATAGGATGGACATATTTGAAACCTGAACTGAGGGGGGGAGGGGGGGAAGGACAACACACGTAACCTAAACTTCTGTACCCCCATATTATGCTGAAATAAATAAATAAATAAAAAAGGAAAAAAAAAGAGAGAAAATGTATCTGAATTAGTTAGGAATTTGAGTGGATACTCAATGATATTTATTTTCTACCTACCACAGAATTAAAGTAAAAACTCACTTGAGGTTGACCTATTGTAAAAGGACAAAACCGTTTTTTTCACTTTACTTCCACAATCACTCAATACAATATTTTTGACACCAGATGTGTGGAGATTCTCTGTCAGACACCAGCTGGGTGTTCTATAATTCAATTCTGATACTACCTAGAGATAATGTCAGATCCCGCAGATTGTTGGCTCAGTCACACACTTCAGACCCCAGTTGCAGATTGTGACCTGTACTTCTGATTGAATGACAATTGGGGTACTCATGACTCCTTCCTTGGTTTGATTAATTTGTTAGAGCAGGTTACAGAACTCAGGGAAAAAGTTAAATTACCCGCTTATTATAAAGGATATTACAAAGGATACAGATAAACAGACAAAAGGAGGAGTTGCATAGGGCGAAGTTATATGGGAAGGGGTACAGAGCTCCCATGCCCTCTCTGGGGGTACCGCCCTCCAGGCACCTCCAGGTGTTCAGCTATCTGGAAGCTCCCTGAACCCTATCCTTTTGGATTTTTATGGAAACCCTGTTATGTAGGCATGATGGGTTAGATCATTGGCTGTTGATGATCAACTTAACATTTCAACCCCCCTCCCCTCCCTGGAGGTTGTCATCTTAATAACTTGCTCCCTTCTCACAGATGAGATGATGAGTAAATCTATATATATATTCTTGGTTACTATAGACCTATTATTTCTCCTAGTGATGTTGATCTAAGTCAGGAGTCAACGAACTACAAATTGCAGGTCAAGTCCAGACTGCAGCCTGTTTTTGTAAACTGTTATTGAAAGAGAGTTATGCTCATTTGTTTACATATTGTCCATGGCTGTTTTTTTGCTAGATTGTAGGGCCCCCAACCTAAAGTATTAACTGTCTAGTCCTTTGCAAATAAACTTTGCCCAACCCTGGTCTAAGACAGTCCTGATTATAGTTATATACAGTTGACCCTTGAACAATATGGGATTGAATTGCATAGGTCTACTTATACACCAATTTTTTTCAATAAATATATTTGAAAAATTTTTGGAGATTTTCAGCGATTTGAAAAAACTCGCAGATGAACCATGTAGCTTAGGAATGTTGAAAAAATTAAAAAGTTAGGTATGTCATGAATGTATAAGATCTGTATAGATACTAGTCTGTTTTATTTACTACCATCGGATATGCACAATAGATATAATACATCTATTATAACAAGTTAAAATTTATTAAAACTTATGCACACAAACACTTAAAGACCAGACATGGCACCATTTGCATTTGAGAGAAATGTAAATAAATTTAAAGATGCAATATTAAATCATAACTGCATAAAATTAATGGTAGTACTTATGGTACTACTGTAATAATTTCATAACCCCCTTCTGTTGCTATTGTGGTGAGCTCAAGTGTTGTGAGTATCTGCTTAAAATGCTATTCATCTCCACGTAAGCAGTTCATCTCTCCAGTAAATTGTGTGTCACAGTAAAAAGCGATCTCGTGTTTTTTGTGTATTTTTCATCATATTTAGTGAAATATCATAAATCTTAAGTGACACCATGGGACCTATACAAAGTGCCACTAGTGATGCTGGAAGTGCTCCCAAGAAGCAGAGAAAAGTCATAACATTACAAGAAGCAGTTGATTTGCTTGATGTGTATCACAGATTGAGGTGTGCAGCTGCAGTTGCCCACCATTTCAAGATAAGGTGTAAGGACTTACACATTTCAAGACATGTAAGGACTATTATGAAAAAAAAGGAAATTTGGGAAGCTCTTGGTGTAGCTATGCCAGCAGGCATGAAAACTTTGCACTTTTTTGTGAAATACAAATTATGTATTAATTGACTGTTTATGTTATCAGTAAGGCTTCCAGTCAACAATAGGCTATTAGTAGTTAAGCTTTGGGGGAGTCAAAAGTTATATGTGGATTTTTAACTGTGAGTGGTGAGGTTGACATCCCAACCCCTGCATTGTTCAGGGGTCAGCTGTAGTTACATATCTACATAGTCTCACGTGTCTCATGTATCTACATTGATGCCAGGAAGAAACCCTGGATTGTGTAGCTATGTAAACTGGCCTGAGGTTGGATCAGTTATAGCAAGAAGCCTCTTAGATCTTACTCCTTGCCCAATAGGATCACCTATGAATAAGGTGACCATACGTTTCAATTTGCTTGGGATAGTCCTGGATTACATCTGTTGTTCCAGGCTGTTATTACATTATGATAACATTACATACTATTATTATAGTAAGAAGTAATGGCTTTTCCCCCTTAACTCTTAAAACTGCCCCAGTTTGGATGATAAATTGTGTGGTCACTCTAACTGTAAAGGTTACTACTGAGAGGGGTGGTGGGAATAGAATAGTCAGTGACAACTATGCAAGGTGGAACTTAAGAGATTAATTTTTGAAGGTTTGTGTTGGGGTCCTCAAGACCACCTCAGTGATCTGCTAAGATTCACAGAACTCAGATGTTGCTGTACTCATAGTTGTGGTTTATTATAGTGAAAGGATACAGAGTAAAATCAGTAAAGGCACATGGGGGGAAGTGTGGAGGAAACCATTTGCAAGCTTTCGGGTGTCTCTTTCCACTGGAATCACACAGGACATGCTTAATTCCCCCAGAAAGATGTGATGACGTCTGCAAATTGTTCCTAACCAAGGAAGCCCATGCTAGCCTGGGTGTCCAAGATTTTTGCTGGGGGTCAGTCACATAGGCTTGTAGTGCCTATATGACTGACCTTTGTTACTTAAGTTTCAGAGCTTCAGAGAAAAAGCAGGTGTTCTCTGCGAATCACATTATTAGCATAAACTATCTGGTACAGCATGGCCCAAGACCACAGGCATACAAAAACATGCTAATCAGATGGAACTTTTTGAAAGGTCAGAGCTTAGTTCTCAGGACCTGGCCAAGGGCTAGTCCTAAAGCAGGGTTTGAACAACCCAGGCCTGCAGAGGTGAGTCTTTTCCTACACAAGGTCATATAAATTATTCAAGCCAGAATTTTAAACCCAGGTAAGTCTGGTTCCAAAGTCTATGCTCTTTCTGTAAGTTATTTTTAGTTGTCTTTTATACTGATTTGCTAATTAAAAATTATTGGCTTCGTTAGGTATGGTAGGGACTTTAACCGTGCCCACTTATCTTGATAAATATCTCTAATGAGATATTCCCTCTTTACATGAAGATAAGGAGCCTAAGTTGAGTATTTTAAGAGCTTTTGTAAATAATGGTGCTTTCTAGTTTTGATCATTGTGAAAAAAGTTTATTGTATTGTATACTTATATATTGAAAGAATAGTCTATTTTTTACACCTTTTGCATTTAATGCAGCTGTAGTTTTAAAAAGAAAAATGTGGTAATAGAGTTAGTAAAGTTTTAGTTCACAATTAAAAATTGTCTGCCTTGTAGATAAGAGGTTTGAATGAACTAAAACAGTTCTCAAAACCTTTTTTTCTTTTCTTTTTCCATAGGTATTCGTGGAAACATTAGACAAATGTTTTGAGAATGTGTGTGAACTGGATTTGATTTTTCACGTAGACAAGGTAATATTTCTATATTGTTAAATCTTCTAAGTTTTTATTTAAGAAAAACATTAATTTGCATTTGTCATAGCAAAACAGGGTTTAGTGGATAATTCTATTTTTATTCTTTTATTATTCAGTTCATTATTTTTACTATGAACTAGGCACAGTACTTGGTGGAGACGATTCAGATTCTGCCCTACATGAGTTCACATCTAGGGGAGGAAACAATGGCATTAACAGAGAACAGTATGTACAGCATGTTAATGGGAACACAAATGAACCACTTACCTCTGCATAAGAGAGTGAAGGGAGGAAATTACATTTAAACTGGATTTTAAAGGATTAGTAGATATTTTACAGATAGAAAAGGAGAGGATGCTCTTACTAGCAGAGATGTAAAATACAGGCTTTTTTATGAGGAGTGATTGATATTGATCAAGAGGCCTAATTTTGAAGAGCCATTAGTGCCATGGACTTTGCATTTTATTCTGAAGCAACTTAATGTTTTTAAATAAGTTTTATTGGCACTATTGTTGCTTTGTATATATATTTTTGGCAAGAATTTGGAAGGTTCCACCCAAATTGTTGCAAAAGGCATTAAGTCATCCTTCGTGGCTGAATAGTATTCCATGGTATACAGATACCACATTTTGTTAATCCACTCATTTATTCACGGGCATTTGGCTTGGTACCTCATCTTTGTGAATTGTACTGCAATAAACATTCAAGTATAGGCATCTCTTTGATAAAATTACTTTTTTTCCTTTGGGTAAATACCCAGTAGTGGGATTGCTGGATGGGTCTACTTTTAGTTCTTTGATAAATCTTCATATTTTTTTCCATAAAGGGATTACTAATTTGCCATCCCACCAAGTGTATAAGCATTCCTTTCTCTCTGAATTTATACTAGCATCTGTTGTTTTTGGACTTTTTAATGAAATCCATTCTGACTGGGGTAAGGTGATATTGTGGTTTTAATTTACATTTTCCTGATGATTAGAGACATTGAGCATTTTTTTCATGTATTTATCGACCATTTGTCTTCTTTTGAGAAGCTTCTGTGTATGTCTTTTGCTCACTTTTTTATGGGATCGTTTGATTTTTTTCCTTGCTGATTTGCTTGAGTTCTTTGTAGATTTTGGTTATTCGACCTTTATTGGTTGTATAACTTGTGAATATTTTCTCCCATTCTGCAGATTATCTATTTGCTCTGTTGAGAATTTCCTTGATTGCGCAGGAGCCTTTTAATTTAATCAAGTCTCATTTATTTATTTGTGTAGTTGCCATGATTGCCATTGGGTCTTCTTCATAAATTCTTTGCCTAAGCTGATATCTACAAGAGTTTTTGCAACATTTTCTTCTAGAATTTTTATGGTTTCATGCCTTACATTTAAGTCCTTTATCCATCTCGAATTAATTTTTATGAGTGGTGAGAGATATGGATCCTGTTTCATTTTGTGCATGTGGCTGTCCAATTTTCCCATCACCATTTATTAAATAGGGATTCTTTTCCCCAGTGTACATTGTTGTTTGCTTTCTCAAAGATCGGTTGGCGGTATGTGGATGGTTTTATATCTGGGTTCTTTGTTCAGTTCAATTGGTCTGTGTCTCTATTTTTGTGCCAATACCATGCTGTTTGGATTACTGTAGTTTTTTTTTTTTTGTAGTATAGTTTGAAGTCTGGTAATATGATGCTTCCAGATTTGTTCTTTTTACTTAAGATTGCTTTCATGGCCAATAAACATATGAAAAAATGCTCAGTATCACTAATCAGGTGCTCCCCCAAATGGCCACTCCTTGGACCCCCACACACCCTGTAAGATTGGGTCAGTAAATGTGGTAAAGGACATGCTAATTGACCTCCCTGTCAGTAGGTAACGCTTGCCAGAAGGAACAAGCTGCTATGTTGTTTTGGGGCCCTGTGCTTGGCTCTAGTCCCTCAGGAGAAGCACTGAATGCCCCAGGTGGTAGGTGGGGCCCTGGAACTTCCAGGTGAGTCCTTAATCTCTGCCCCAGCAGAGGTGGGTGGTGGGGAGTGCAGCTGGGCAAGTCTGGGTTGGGTGAGCTTGCCCTCAGGCTCCACAGAAGCTGGCAAGGTAGCTATTTTGGCAGAAGTCAAAAGTCTGTTCCCAGCTTCTAGGTAAAGCCACAAGGGAAGGGCTGAAGAGGCCCCACCCAACCAGAAAGCCTGCTTGTGGAGGTGGGGCTGTCTGAGAGCCACCATCTTGCTGTCAGGAGTGGATTTTACTCTTCTCCCCACTCCCCTGCTCTGTGGTTTCCCTCCAGAAACTGCGCCATGGACTAGGGAACCTCCCTGCCCAGGATCCCAGCCCAGGTTGAGAGCGCAGCCTTCCTGTAGGGGAAGGGGTGCTGCACAAGTGTGCTGTGGCTGGGACCCATCCTGCACTCACCTCTTAGCCCTGCCCACGTGGGCTCCTTGCCTCCCAATATTAGTTACAAATCTCCCCTCCGTGCCCCTGAGCAACACCATCGAGACTTGGGGGTATGGGATTTGGCCTGTGGACCTGTGCCCAGGTGCCTGAAGATCAATCCTTGACCATGCCAGGGAGAAGCGCGCTGGTCCTGAGTTGCCTATGAGGTGCTCAGACAGGTTTGACATCCTTCTGCTTGGGTGTGTGCCCTGCTCCTGTGGAGCCACCATGCAAGCAGCACCAGAGGGGGCCAGTGAGCAGGAAGCTGATAGTCTGAGCACCCCTCATTCTGCTGCAAGGCCCCAAGAGGAAAGGTTTGAGCCCCACTTTCTGTGGAAGTCTCAGTGTAGTGGCTAAATTGTCTCTCTTAGCTGCGGGTGGGGCAGGGGAAGAGGAGGAAAAGAGTCTGGATGGAGGAAAGCTAGCATTCTGGTCATCTCTGTTGTTCCCTCTGGAAGGCAGACCGCCCAGAACATACAGGCTCTGGAGTCCCACAGATCCCTTGGGACCCACTGGGCCCCTGTGGCTCCCACAGGCTGGACCAAAGTTGGGAAATGTTTGTGTGCGAATGAGCAATTCAACTGAGGAGTTGAAGCCCCCTGGGGAGGACAAAGGTGCATGGTGGGTAGAGAAGCAATATGGTACCTGCCATCCCGGCTTGTGTCTGTGGTGACGGGATGCCCCTTCCCCCCCCCCCCCAGGGCTGGGAGCCTGGGGCTTTGTCCACAAGAAGCCGTCAGCTCACTGGCTGCAGCTGCTTTTGGGTTGTGGGTGCAGAAAATCTCTCCATCAGCTTGAGAATCCGCTGACTGTCAGAGATGCAAGGGAGGGAGAAACAAACCATTCCAACTATACCTACCCTTTTTTCTGGACTCCAAGCCTCTCAGGGGTGAACTCTGCCAATATTTTGCTCCCTCTTGTTCTTCTCCACAACTTCTTCCCGTGGAGTCTCCTGTACATTCTGGCACCCTTCCCTCAGAATTACATCCGATCTGTGTTTATTTGTCTCTTTGCATTTTGTCCTTCATCTAAACCTTTTCCTTCTGGCAGCTGGTGTCTCTGCTCAGCCATCTTGAATCAGTTACTGGCTCTTATTTCTTTATCCATTTAGCCATTCTCTCTGCCTTTTAATTAGAGAATTGAATCCATTTATAATCAGTTTTATTATTCATAAGTGAGGGCTTACTACTGCCATTTTGCTTCATGTTTTCTAATTATTTTGAGATTCTTCCTTTCTTCTTTTCTTACTGTCTTCCTTCATGGGTAAGTGATTATCTCTAGCAGTATAATTTTTTACTTTTTATTTTTAGTGAATCTATTATAGGTTTTTGTGTTGTGGTTTCTATGAGGCTTACAAAAAACACCTTACAGATACGTTATTTTAAAGAGATGACAACTTAAATCACAAAGAAAAAACTAGAAACAAAGACAAAAAAACATACCAAAAGCTACACTTTAACTCCATCCTCCCACATTTTGACTTTTAGTTGTCTTAATTTACATATTTTTGTATTACCTATCTCTTAACAGGTTCCTGTGCCTATTATTGTTTTTGATAGGTCTTTTCAGCTTCATACTAGAGTTAAAAGTGAATTGCACACCACAAATACAGTAATGGAGTATTCTGAGATTGCCCAGACACTTAATTTTAACTATTGGGTTTTATATCTTGAAAAGTGTTCTTTTGCACATTAGTATCTTTTTCTTTCAGGTTGAAATTCTCTTTAACATTTCTTATAAGGTGATTCTGGTGATGGTGAATTCTCTTAATTTTGTTTGAGAAAGACTATCTCGCTTCATATTTGAATGAAAATTTTGCTGGATCTGATATTCTTAGATGGAAGATTTGTTTTCTTTGTGCACTTTGGAAATGTCCCACTACCTCCTGGCCTGTGTGGCTGTGTAGTTTCAGTTGAGAAGTCTGTTGCCAGACTCATTGGAGCTCCTTTATATATTACTTGCTTCTTATCTCTTGCTGCTTTTAGGTTCCTCTCTTTGTCCTTGACCTTTGAGAGTTTGGTTATTGTATGTCTTGGGGTAGTCTCGCTTGTGTTGAATCTATTTGGTGTTCTTCTGACCTTCCTGTACCTGTGTATTTATATCTTTCTGATGTTTTGGAAAGTTTTCTGTTAACTCTTTCTCGGAATAAGCATTCTACTACTTGCTCTTGCTCAGCTCCCTCTTGGACACCAATAGATATTAGATTTAGTCTTTTGAGGTAGTTTTCTATATCTTGTATCCCAGCAGTCCCCAACCTTTTTGGCATCAGGGACCAGTTTCATGGAAGACAATTTTTCCACGGATGAGTGTGGGAGGTGGGAGGGAAAATGGTTTCAGGATGATTCAAGTGCATTACATTTATTGTGCAGTCAAACCTTTCTGCTCGTGATAATCTGTATTTGCAGTTGCTGCCTAGGGTTAGCATCCCCACCTCAGTTCCACCTCACATCGTCAAGCATTAGATTCTCATAAGGAGCGCACAACCTAGATCCCTCGCATGTGCAGTTTACAGTAGGGTTCGCGCTCCTATGAGAATCTGATGTCGCTGCTGATCTGACAGAAGGTGGAGTTTAGATGGTGATAGAAGTGATGGGGAGCAGCTGTAAATACAGATGAAGCTTTGCTTGCTCTCCTCTCACCTCCTGCTGTGTGGGCCCAATTCCTAACAGGCCACGGACCAGTACCTGTCTGTGGCCTGCGGGTTGGGGACCCCAGTACTAGCCAATCTTTGTACCTTTTTGTTCGTTTTTCTTTTTTCTTCTCTATGTGTTTTCAAACAGCCAGTCTTCAAGCTTGCTAACTCTTTTCTCTCTTTGAAGCATTAGGTACATGTACTTCATTTGGTTTAGTGAGCGATTAAGTTTGTTTTTATTTCACATAGCGTTCTGTGCCTTACTTTATTAATAACATCATCTGTCTTCAGATCCTTCTATGTCAATGCATACATATCAGCTTTATTCAAAAGTGAAATATTAAATGGATATGCCGTATTTTACTTAACCGCCTTTCTAGTCAGTTGCTAATGTAATCAAATTCAAAAATGTTTTGTGTGGAGGACCTCATTTCTAAAATAAACTATAACAAAGTAGCTTTTATGCTCTGAAAACAGATTACAATCTATAGAAAGGAATCTACAGAATTTGACCTACTTTCCTTTATTTATTCTTTTTTAGATCTTAGTTCAGTCTAAAAGAGAGCTTGTGAGTATTAAAAAGTGAAATTTTAAATTACTAGGTATGAAATGTCTGCTTTCCTTAAGTACTAAGTTTGACAGTTGATACCTCTGACATTTCACTTTGACACATTTTGTTTTATTTTTATTGTGAAAGTATAACCCCATTCTTTCAAAGGCATGGTTTGGCCTGTGATTGTCTTTCAAATTTTATTTTTAAAGCAATTTTTGTGAAACCATGGATATGTCAAAATTCATGTGATTTTCAAATACGAGTTCCATTGCGGAACCAGTGCAGTTTGGATAACTCAAAATATCAGCAAAGCGTTTGAGAAGGATGTGGCTAATGAACGCACAGTACTTCGATGGTTTCAGAAGTTCCATTCTGATGATTTTAATCTTGAAAATGAGCCACGTGTGTGACCTGAGACCAAGGTAGATAATGATGATCTGGAAGCTGTAACGGAAGTGATTCCATCCCAACCTACATGAATTAGCAGCAAGAATTGACGTTACAATTCCAACAATATTGGACCATGTGAAACAAATGGGCAAGGTAAAGAAGCTGGATATATGGGTACCGCATGAATTAAACAAGCATCAGAAGGAAATCATCTTGAAGCTTGCCTTTCTTTACTGTCACGACATAAAGACGAACCATTTCTATACCGTATTGTTATGTGTGATGAAAAATGGATTCCTTTTGACAATCGCAAGCATTTGTCACAATGGTTGGGTAAAAATGAAGTGCCAAAACACAGTCCAAAACTGAATGTTCATCTAAAAAATCTAACGGTGTCTGTTTGGTGGTCCAGTGCTGATATTATCCACTACAGCCTCATGAAATCTAGTCAATCAATTACAATGGCTGTCTACTGCACCCAATTGGACAAAACGATGAGGACGCTTGTGATTAAGCAGCCGAGATGAGTCAATAGAAACAGGGCAGTCCTCTTACCAGACGACACTCAACCACTTGTTCCATAAAGAACGCTGCTCAGACTATACAAGCTGGACTTGGAAATTCTCTGTCATCCACTGTATTCACCAGACCTTGCACCAACTGACTACCACTTCTTCCAGGCTTTGGACCACTTCTTGCAAGGAAAAATACTCAATTCTCAACAGACTATGGAAAATGCCTTTTGCAATTTCATTGCCACTTGCTCTGCAGGCTTCTTTGTTGCTGGCATAAGCAAAATACTGTTAAGATGGCAAAACTGTGTCGATAGTCTTGTTTGAGATACAATAAACTACACTTTTGACTTGAAATCGGACATTACATATTTAATGACCTAATTTTTATCTTCATTCTACTTTTCAATGATTATATAAGCTTTTTTCAAGCTAGGATGTTGCTGTCTGTAAGCACATATATAAAATGTTTAATAAATGATTTACTGATCACAAGGTAGTGAAAACTGTTGAATATAAAGAAATGCTTTGTTCTGCAATTTTTGAATTTTGACCTAATTGAGATATATTATTTTGAAGGAAAAAAGTATGTTTAATGTTTATTAGATACCCCCAGTGTGCTTTATAATATTTTATAAATAGTACTAAAATGATACATCATTTAATCCTTAAATATCTTACAGTAGTTTTCAGCAAAGGTTTCCAGCTTCTGCATAGACACGTGTATAATAAGATAAGAGTTCTTATTACCATTTAAACACGTGAAAAGTGACATGCCTGCCTTTCTTATTACCAACAAATACTCAGCACCTTTGTGCTACTTTGTAAATAAATTAAGTATGTGCATGGCCATTACTTTAGTTTAGGCCTTTAATGTTCCTCTGAATTACTGCCATCTCTCTTTTAGTAAGCTGTTTTTTTTTTTTTTAAGTAGTACATGCACATGTTAAAATTTTTCCAAACAAAACTGTAAAATGAAAGGTAAGTCTCCATTCTTCCTCACTCCCCCAGTCCCATTCTTAAGGTAACTGTATATTAAAAAGTATTTTAATGCTTTTCTGGAAATTTTCTGGACATATCCAAGTGTATACATTTTTTTGGTAAACTTCAGTGGGACCATATTATAGATATTGTCTGTACCACTGGTTTTTTTCATTTAATAAACTATATTTTTCAATAATCTATAGATTTCTCTCATTTTTCAAATATATAATAATTAATGTAGATTCACTGTTTTACATTTTTGTATTTTTGTTTGCTCTTACCAACAGTTTCATTGATTATTTTTGAACATTTATCTGGCACCAGTCTCTTTGTTATGATTTTCTTAACTTAATTTCTCATTCTCTCCTGCTTCTGACTTTCAATCCATTCTTTATTTTCTTGTGTAACTATGAAAATAATATATATAGTGTGGTCTCATTTGTGTAAATTAGATATACATATACACACACGTAAAAAGTGTGTGCATAACAAATTTTCTAGAGGGATATATAAGATACAGTTAACTGATTATCTTTGGATAGAGGGACTTAATAACAGATGCAGAATGTGGTGGAGATTATCATTCATACATATATATGACTTGAACTCTTAGTTATTTGCCTATATTGCTATTTTTTAAAAACATAAAAATGAGCCAGGTGTAGTGGCTCACGCCTGCAATCCTAACACTTTGGGAGGCTGAGGCAGGAGAATCACCTGAGTCCAGGAGTTTGAGACCTTCTGATCAACATAGTGAGACCTTGTCTCTACAAAAAAATAGAAAAATTAGCCAGGCATGATGGTTCACACCTGTAGTCCCAGCTGCTCAGGAGGCTGAGGCAGGAGGATTCATTGAGCCCAGGAGTTGGAGGTTACATTGAACTATGATGATGCCACTGCACTCAAGGCGAGACAACAGAGTGAGAACGTGTCTCAAAAAAAAAAAAAACAAAAACAAAAAACCATAACAATGAAATTCAGGAGTTCTGGTCTATGTCCGGAAAAAACTGTGCCATTGGGTACTTAGGGCAAATATTAAAAAACGAATGAAAAAACAGTAGAAGTACATTGTTAATATGGTATTTACGGTTTCTTAAACATTTAAGTACCTGTACAGTTTTAGAAAAAGATAAAAACTCATTGGATTCTTAGGTGAACATCAAAGCAGTTTAATAGATCAATTGTATTATAAGCATGTTGTCCCCCTTTTTTTATTCCCATAAAAATCTGTTTTAAGTAAAATATATTTGAAACAAAGTACTAGAATATGTCAACCATATGAGTTAGAGCTGACCTAAAAGCAAATCTTTTATCATTCTCTTTCTTTTGTTTAAGTCTGCAAAAATTCTTACGAGTTCTGGGAACATGAATTCTTCATCACTGGACATGTTATGTTCAACTTCCAAATTTTCTCTCTTCGTGTGACGTAGCTTATTTCGGACACCATATCCTTCATGATACTGCGGTAGCTTTACAATTAATAATTCTCATTTCCTTACGTGTTTATCTTTCTGAATTTTCCACATAATGTATAAGTACCTCCCCATCAAGAATGTAGTCTTTAGGCATTTTTATCTTTATAATAAATAGGATTACGTTTCTGTGAGGATTTAGCTCACAGGACCGTTTTCTATTTTCTTTCTCTTCTGGATTTCTGAATTTGCTTTCATAGGAGTTATTTTTGCTTTGAGGATAAATTTACATCTTAGTTCTTTCTTGTCTCTTAAATTGACATACATTCTTAAAATTTCTTGGGTATGACCCCCATTGGCAGGCCACTCGTACTATAATACCTCTGAACCTTGTAGACATTTCTGCAGTACTGAAATTTATAGTTTCCACTAATCTAGTGCTTGTGTTCTGAGATGTTTCTAGAAAGGCAATAGTGTAATTCTTGTAGGGATAAGGAGGTTCTGAGCCCATTAAGGGTGGCTGAGTAAAGTAGAGGTGGAGGAGTTACTACACTCCCTCACCCCCAATTTATAAGGCTTTTATGAACCTTATAAATTGTGTTTTCTCATGAGAATTTGTTTTAAAAAGAAGAGGGGAGTTTCCACTTCAGAAGTTTTAAAAAATCTCTGTCCTCTGGCTATGGTCTTTCTGAACACTCTTCCTGCATACAATACCTATTAACTATATTATAAGGTAATTTTATTTTTTCACTTAATCACCTTCTTGACCCTTAAGTAAATTTTTATAGATTATGACTAAAAGTTAATTAGCTTTGTCAATTGCATTCATTATTGTTTTGAAAGAAAGCAAGGAAATGAACTTGGGTCACTCAGACTTAGGTTTCAGTTGTTGGTTTGCCACATACTAGCTTATGTGTTTTGAGTAAGCTAGTTTATTCTCTCACCTGTAACAAAGGTTGATGTGAGGATTAAATTATATACCGTAAGTACAGCATCAAAACATAGCTTTAATAAATAATATCCAGTCGCATTAGCGATAGTGGAAGTTACGATATTTAGCACTAGTTTTCAAAATAACTGTGACTTCCAGTTTTGTGTTTTTTGCTAGGAAAAATAATTAAATCTTTCTTCAGAGTTTGTACATGAGGTATCCATCTTTCCAAAATGAAAAATTAGTAAATAATAATGATAGGGTATTTTTAAAATCATGAACACATTTGTATGAAATCCTGTAAAGAAATGAAAATTGAGTAATATAATTATGTATTTAACTTTAGAAAAGTTTTTGTTGGAAAAAAAAATACCTTATAATACCTAGTCGTACTGTGCTAAGCACTTACGTGAATTATTTTTTTAATTCTTATAATAACCCTATAAGGTACCTACACTACTTCTATCTCTATTTTATAAATAAATCAGAGAGATGAAGTAACTGCTCAGGGAATGCAACTAGTAAGTGATATAGTCAGTATTCATGCCTATCTAATTTCAGTGTCTCCACTTCTGACTTAACCAGATTATTTTTAAAAAGTTATAGCAGAATATAGAGTATACTATTCTTTGAAACCTCATTTAGCTCTGAATTGTTGATTTTTGATCCAGTAAATACCTTATGAAAATACACTTGGGTTATATTACACCTGGATTTTACTCCCCAATGAAAGACACTATTTTTAATTATTATATTTATGATGAGAAATGTATTATATGGACAGACAGTTTGGGAGTTAAAGCACAAAGTATCCATAATAAAAAGAAAATTCTACTGTTTTTCCAACCTAGAGCTTATTTATTTATTTATTTATTTTTTTTGAGACAAGAGTCTCACTGTGTTGCCCAGGCTAGAGTACCATGGTGTCATCCTAGCTCACAGCAACCTCAAACTCCTGGGCTCAAGCAATCCTTCTGCCTCAGCCTCCCAAGTAGCTGGGACTACAGACATGCACCACCATGCCCGGCGAATTTTTTCTATATATTTTTAGTTGTCCAATTAATTTCTTTCTATTTTTGGTAGAGACGGGGTCTCGCTCTTGCTCAGGCTGGTTTTCAACTCCTGAGCTCAAACAATCCGCCCGCCTCGGCCTCCCACAGTGCTAGGATTACAGGCATGAGCCACCGCCCCCGGCCCCAACCTAGAGCTTATTGGTAGAACTGTACTACATGGCTTCATTAAGTACCATGAGTATAAAATAACAACCTAATAATTGTTGGCTAAGAATCTGGTATAAAAGGCCCGAGCGAGACCCCATCTCTACTAAAAAAAAAGAAAAATAGAAATTAGCTAGACAACTAAAAATATATAGAAAAAAATTAGCCAGGCGTGGTGGTACATGCCTGTAGTCCCAGCTACTCGAGAGGCTGAGGCAGTAGGATTGCTTGAGCCCAGGAGTTTAAGGTTGCTGTGAGCTGGGCTGATGCCACAGCACTCTAACCCAGGCAACAGAGTGACACTCTGTCTCAAAAAATTCGTTTTTGAATATTAAATTTGATATAATAATAATGGTAGTTAATATTTATTGATCATTTACTTTGGGTACTTCCACGGATTACCTCCTATGAAGGCAATACTATTATTATCTTCATTTTACAGCCCATTAAACAAAGACTTAAAGAGGTTATATAACTTCCTAGGGCTTCAGAGTAGTGATGAAAGTGGATTTTCAACCCTTACTCCAAATTATTCTGACCACTCATCCTTATAAAAGGCACAGCAGAATTTGAAACAAAAATTACTGAAATCATGGAACTTTTTTGTAGTGAATTTTCTTTATTGAATATATGTTATTTTTTCCTCTAGGTTCACAATATTCTTGCAGAAATGGTGATGGGGGGAATGGTATTGGAGACCAACATGAATGAGATTGTTACGCAAATTGATGCACAAAATAAACTGGAGAAATCTGAGGTAAGAATGGAAAATGCTCTAGTTAAGAAAGGTTCTAAGCATGATCATAAATATGCATGATTTGTAGCTTTCACTGTTTGTCCTTCAGTATCACCCTTTAGGTATAACCAAAATGCTTATTCAGTTTTAAAAGAAATGGAAGATACACATTTTAGTATGTTAAATGTTCTGTGACTACTATCTACCAAATAGCTTTGTGTATTCTTCTTTTAGACACGGTCATAGCTACCTTGGGTAATAAATACAATTCTAAATTCTTATTGTTTAAAAAAAGAATTACTTATTTGAATAATGTATCCTAATACTTGCTTTGTAAAACTTCAATCAGTAGTTTCCAAAGAAATCCTAGAACTGATATTTTAAAGATATGTAAATTTAGTGTTACAAAACTATTTCTGGAAAGGGAAAGGAGAAGAAATGGAATGCTTATGAGAAAATAATGTTTTAATTTATAATAGCTGCTTAACAAGTCTGAGTGTACATTCAAGAAAGAAATTAAATACCTTAATCTTTTAATACTGGATCTTTCCCAAAGGTCACTGACAAGTTAAGTCACATATTTCATACATAGATAAATATATATTCGTGGTTTTTATTGCATTCTGTGAGGGCAATATTTGCTTTGTTATACTTGGCTAACTTTGTGCTGGTAGAGTCAACCTTAGATTGGGTATATGAGGACTGACTAGTACTTAGGTGCTGTATAATACCCTACTTTAGAATTTTAGTGACGCTTCCCCTCAAGCAAGAGGCTGAATATCAGCTGCAGATGCTTGCTATAGCTGAGCCACTCAGGTTTACATTACTTTGGTTGTTTATTACCATCAACCATGAATAGTCTTGATATATCATTCAACACTACTTGTTTGAGGATATTCTTACATTTAGTATTTACAGTCATAACTAAGATTGGACAAAACAAATTTTATTTATAATAGTGTAAGCTCAAATGTTTGGTTGATTTAAAGTAAATATTACTATGAAATCAGCAAGTTATGCCAGTATATTGGCATTAATTTACAACAGGTGAGTTCTGAAAAAATTATCTTGTTGGCATGTTAAAGGATCAATTTAACACACTTCTGTACTCATTTAAATTGAAGGAAAACAGGATAATGAATAAATCTCAAATCTGAGGGTTAGAAACAATTAAAGATTTCTTTAAAAACATTTTCTAATGTGCTATTTTAAATTAAAAATAGTCTTGCATTACTCCTTACCTCAATTTGCCATGCCTATTAGTTTCCCAAAGGAGACACTTGGAATGGTGATGAAGAGCTATGACTCTCTTATTTTGTGTATTCTACAGCTCATTTTTAAAATATTGGTTTTTGAAAGGGGAAAACAAACATAAACTAGGTTAATAGAGAAAATTTTGTTTTAGGACAAGGGAAAGGACTCAGAATATTATTTAGTATAGCTGACTTACAGTATATTGTTTAGTACAGAAAAGATTTACTATAAACCCTAAACTATAGTTTTTAAAGTCTTAAAAAGATAACTTAAAATGTATGTAATTTGTTAGACATTACTTTTACAAAACTGTATCGTTATAGATTTTAAATGCCAATGGGCAATCAGTGGCACAATCCATTAATAATAGGTCTAAAGTGAATGGATATATGGTAATTTGTGAATTCTATGTAATCATTTGTAAAAATATGTTGATCACTTGACTGGAATTCTCACATTTTCAGGTACTTAGCTCCTTTCCATTGGTGGTGTCCCTTCTTTTTCTTTTGCTCCTTAGTGTGGTATATATAATGTTTTTAAAAAGTCATGAAGGACCTATAATAATTGCATAATGGGTATTTACTTTTTGATTGTCCAGTAAAACTTTGTTAATGAAGTAATTTTTCTTATCTATAAAGAGCCATAAATGTAGAATTTGCATTTTTGAAGGAAATAGTTATAAGAATACTATAACATAAAATCCTTTCACAGAAACAATGCTATTTAAAATAGTTTAGAATACCAGTGAACATTTCTATTAATTCTCTACTGATCATCTTGTAACATATATAATCATTTGTTCTGTGCTACCAAATTCCTTTTTGTCCTTTACAAGAAAATATGTTTTGAATTTAATTGGGGATAAACCACAAAATTACACAACTATCAAGTATTTCTCCACATGTGATATCTACTAATATTTTAGTTAAATAGGATTTCAAGTTAAAGTAAGGCCTGACCATATTTTAAAAACACTGTTGAAAATTATGTTGACTCTGTAATTTTTTGGCAATTTTCATATATTTTAAGTATGTTTGAAAGGCTGCCAGTTTTATTCCAGATACATTGAAATGTCAAAGGTTTTCATACATGTTTCACTTCCATGTTACTTCAACTGGTTATATACCAGAGATATATAGATACGTAGAATAATCCAAAATTACTTGAAAGCATAGTATAAACTTTTACTAATCTCTTACTAAATTTCCATTAAAATTTATTATATAAGCAAAAAACCCCAAGAAAGACTTAATTATAATCCAGCATTTCATGATTAATGGAAAGAACTGGTTAGCATATTTTAATTCATATTCATATAAGTAATTCATATAAGTATTCATATAAGTAATGTTGTAGGAATAGCATTTACCTTTTAAAAATCAGCCTGGGCATAATTAACGTACAGATTTTAAAATATTACAAGAATTTATCTAGGGGCTTGGTCAGAAATCAAAGATTTTATTATATCGGTTTAAAGGTAGAACATTCTGGTAATGGAATAAAACAAACCAGTTTAATTATCAATACCTAGACAGGTAGAAGCAAAGATGCCCTAATCCTTAAAGAAGAGGAAAAGCAAAGATATGCTCTGAATGTGTTGTTGTCTATTGTTTTAATGGAAAAGTGGTTTACTATAACATTGGGATCTTGGGAGAGGAGGGTTTAAGCTGGGAGGTTGATGGGGAAGTGTAAGAGGCACCTAGGAATCTGCCTGAGAATAAAAGGACTCCCTGGGGGAGGAGGTAGAGGGGTGGGGTTGGGGAGACTTGTTAGCTTTTATGTATTTCATGTTATTTTTAAGATGGATAAATGAGTCTGAATTTAGTCACTACTTTTTAAAAGTCAGTCCTCTTTTTTCCCGAACATCCTGATCTTTCTAGCTCTTTCCATTCTTCTCTCTTACAGACCTTTATCTTTCAGTCTCCCAGACAGGACAGGTAGACAAGGTATTGCTGACTTTGAGAAAAATGTACTTTAACAAAGGGAAAGCAAAATGATGTCAAAGACAATTAATTATTTAGGCCAGACTCAAAAATTCTTTGTGTTAATGAACCCATATAGTCCCTGTAGCCTATTTCCATTCTAGTTTCTCCTTGTAGTTTCTTCATCTTTTATTGGACTTAGTGTATTTTACTAGTATATCATTGATGTCATGTTTGTTCTGTTTTGTCTGCCTGCATTGTAAGAGGAAAGTTTAAATTTTTTTTTTAAGAACATTGTCCTCTAACTGACAAATTTGCATTTGTAGAAATGACAATTTACTTTGTATATAAAAACCTAAGAATTTATTTTGAGAATCATATAACAGAACCAATCTTAATTTAACTCTCACAGATTTTTTTTTTCTATCTCTAAATTAGGATTCTAACGTAAAATTGCCTGCTGGGTTTTAGAAACCGTGAATTTAAAAACCAAAAGCTGAACCTTTAGAGTTTTGCATACGAAGTGGGAAGCAGTGAAGGCTTAGAAGAGTGACTGCTAAATAGTACTTTTTCTCCCCAAATGGTTTTCAGTTCCAAAGTCTTAACAGAATTGCTTTTACAGTTTTGATCTGCAAGTGCATATTAACAGTGGCCAACAAAAATTAAGATCACAAATCTTCTAAAATTTGAATTAAATGCCCTAAAAATGGAATTAAATATATTGACCAAAATACAATATAATGAGTTTCATTTTAACAAACCTGACATCCAGACATATCATAATCTGATTCAATAAAGTATTGAATAATATTTTATTCAGTATTGAATAAAAACCCTGAATATTTTTGCAAAGCTTATTGGCAAATATTGGAAATGTTTTTAATAAACTTCTAGCTTTACAAAACTAATTTTTCTTCTAATATTTCTTATACATTTTTTCACACCGTAAATTAATCATGAATTACTTTTTAAAAAGTTTCACGTAGATGGTGATGAGCAACTCTTTTGCACAAAACCATTTCAGGAAAAATAAAAATGTTCATAGCCTCTAATTTAAAATTTTAAAATGAAAATAAATCATTGCATCCTATAGAGGGAAAAAAATCTATAAACTTAAGTTAGATTACCTACCTTGCTAATTAGAAAAATATCACTGAGAATTTGACATTGCTTTTTAGCCACTAAATTATTACTCTGGATATGTTTGAGCAGTAGGAACATATAGATGGCTTTACAATATCTTATTTTGAGATTGTGGGCTATATCACGAAGCTGGGCATGCCATTTTTGGTCTCTGTGTCTGTTACTTTATCCTTGGTATAGAAAACACATAGCGATCTCATAAACCCCATTAATTGAAATCTCTGCCAATTTCTATGTCCCAGTATTTACATTAAACTTCTATTTTCTAATCTAATCATTTAAGTCTGTTAACTTCCATCTATAGAGCTAGTAATTGGCTTTTTATTTAATTGAATATCTATTTTCAAAGAGCAGAGAATAAGAAAAGTGGCCCTAAGATACAGATGTTGGAAGGTCGTCAGTTCATGAGTTGGTTCTGCTTCTCCATCCTGACATGCACGACAGTGAGGACCCCTGAGGTCACTTGTGATGATCAAAACTAGAAATAATAATGAATGTCATTAGCTGGCTATATTTCTTTCGGATAGGGAAATCCCATATTAGAAATTAAAACTATAACTGAAGATAATCTATATAAAAAGATTAGTAATTTGGAAGGTTTTTAAATTTTTAAACATTCTGATTTTGATAAAATTATTTATAAAATGGCTTAGTTCTTGCTCACTGGAAGATTGTCATCAGCATTTCTAATCTGTTTATAATTGCAGTATTAAAGCACTGTGTTTAAAGCAAAGAGCAAGCCTATTGTAAATCCCCAGTTTAAAACTTACCCTGCCTCATATTCAGAAATTAAAATATTAAAATTTTCTATTTTGCTCAAAAACATGCCTTCAAAATCTGCCATTATTTTGTTAATGATTTTGAGTCTGAAACCATTTAATACTGTGTTTATTGTTGGTGTTCTTTCACTTTGCTGTTAGGTCAAAATTATGAATGTGCATATAGCATCTTCCAGCAGGAAGGCTGGGTAAAGTTTTAGTATGTACAAATTATTCCAACTACCATCTTATTATGCTATATTTCAAGCTTGGAAAAAATATTTTAAGATGGTAAGATGGTATTTTGTGTCTTAGATGAAGTAAATAACTAGGTTATTACTTTCCTTTTCCCTTAAGAAAGTTAATTGCTTACTGCATGAGGAAAAGGGAGCTTTCAGGTTCTTTGAAATATATTTTAGTAATGCTGCTTTTTCAGTTTTGCTTGCACATATTTTGTTTATTTTTGGGTCTGGCAATTTAGAGACAAAATCAAAAACAAATCATATCCATCCATTACTATCTTTGTGATTCAAGTGCTTGAAATTTTCAAGAGTATGTCTGTATAAGTCTTCTATCTGTTTGGCCTCATTTTGGTATACTTGCAGACTTCATTTTGTTTTCTTTCTCTTAATTCTGTTAATTTATTTAATCTCATGGGAGAGAAAACATAACCATTCTTTTATATACTGTACTTCATTCTTTCATCCAATTCATCCTCTTAACTGCTTTGGATTCATATATTTGTTTTTATTAGTATAGTTGCTACAGTTTACCTGCCATGGTGGTGCTCGAGTATAACATAGATGGAAACAAGTTATTTCTCCAGTAGAATTTCATTCTTTTTATTTCTACTTTGTGTCAACTATGTGATCTTAAATCTTTAAGAACTATGTTGTACTGTCAGAAATACCTTATTTTTACATTTTATAATATATAAACAGTAGTTCCCCCTTATCCTTGGGGGATAGATACATTCTAAGACCCCCAGTGGATGGCTAAAACCACAGATAGTACTGAGCCTTATATACACTATGTTTTTTCCTATACATACCTTTGATAAAGTTTAATTTATAAATTTGGCACAGTGAGAGATTAACAACAATAATTGATAATAAAATAGAACAGTTATAACAAATACTGTACTAAAGTTATGTGGATGTGGTCTCTTTCAAAATATCTTGTACTGTACTCACCTATTTTCGGACTGCAGTTTACCGCGGGTAAATGAAACCGTGGAAAGCAGAACTGCAGATAAGGGGGGACTACTGTAACTACTGTATTACTAACAAATCAGATAAACTTAACTTCTGTAACTTTTAGTGTTGAAAAAGTTAAAAATTAATAAAAGTTATCTGGTTGCTTTGAGTATATCTTAACTGGGAAAAAAAAATCTTGACCAAAATGAAAATTATTTCATACCTCTGTGTCAGCAAACTGATTACCCTATGGCAGATTACTTCTTTTATATCTTGTTTTAATAAAAATGTTTCAGACTTCACTTTCATGAAAGTCTGAAAATGAAGTTTTTTATAACCATTCTGGTGTTGACTGCCTGAGTAACATAAAGTCGTCTTTTTTTAGCCCTAAGTTTTTAAATGTAAACATCGATAGCAGTTTAAGCATCTACTTACTGATCAGTAGTTCTTGTTATTTTCTTCACAAATCTATGTCCTGCAGAATCTGATTTCTTAAAATGTTAGTTTAATTAAAACTTAAAGCACTTATTACAGTTGTTTAATTTCCTACCATTTAAATTCATGACATACTACACAAAAGTGCTGGACATGCTTGAGAAATAATTTGATTCTCCTAATTCATTTGTGTGTTCTGAATAGTTCCCATCCTTTGCATGTCTATGGCTTGCTGCTTATGTTTAGAGGAATTGTAGTTTGTTGTACTTAGAAACTTATTTTGTTTTTACATAATAAGCACATATATGCTATTTAAATCAATTGCTATATTGACTTTATGTATTCTCATTAGCAGCCTACAGTCGACACCATCTTTGGTCACAAAGAAACAATTTAATGAAACTTAACAGGATACGTTTTTTATTCATTTTCTTTGCTTTAGTTTAGCTGTTCATGGTACAGGGTATTATGGAAAAGAAGGCTTCATTTAATTTAATACTGAAAAAATTATGTTTACTATTTATAAATGTAAACTGTAGCACCCAGTAAAATATACAGATGCTGGCATACACTCACATTCTCTCTGTTTCACTTTTGCAGTAATAAAATTCTTTAAGAATTCATGACTTCCAAAATATTTATATTCAAATATTTATCAATACTTTTCTATAGTCATTATTTGTATCCTTTATGGAAATTCCAAAGTAAAATAGTGACAAATTGGTCTTTTAATTACAATAATTACAAAATCCTTCTACCAAAAAAAATGATACTAGTTCCAGGATATCTGCAATTTTGTAAAATAATTTTTGTTCCCTTGACTGACAACACTCTTCCTGATAAAGCCTACGAGATAGTAAACTTCTTTGAACTGTATTATTTTTTAATCCTAAACCATTCTAAATTTCAGTAGCTATACCTTTAACTTCAAATGATCAAATTGAAGACCCCTTTGAATATGATACATGCTGCCCTAAATATTATTTAGTTGTATCTTCAACATTTTTGCGGGGAACAGGAGGGAAATGGGGTATAACAAAAACTTCATTGCTTCAGGTAGGTATAAATGTAGAGGTCAAATTTTTAGTTGTACATCAGAAACTAACCTCCATTAAATTATAAAAATTTAATTCTCCAGCCCAGTTCACTGTTTAAGTGGGTTTGGAGTTAATTCATCCATATCACCCTTATCATTGCCTGTGTGGACCATATCTATTTTAATACTATTTTACTAATTTTTCTATTATTTCCAATTCTGAATTGATAATCCATGGCTTTTGTTTCATTGCTTAACAATGTTTGTATCCTCTATTCAGCAAATAGTTTACACTGGCCTATTTTGTATCAGTCAAGATTTTTCTCAGGTAACAGCTTTATTATTGTTTTTATTTTAATTAACAAAAGAGGTAGGATTACATAAGAGGAAAAAACTAAAATTATGAAAAGGGACTGTAAAATTAATGCTTCTAATTTCATAGACATTGTCTTTTATAAGCAAAGTGGAAGATTTGTTTTTGTTACTTAATTGTCTACTTTTGTACAAAATGATGCCACTGAACTCCGATATGTTTGTTGGCTTTGCTTTATTATGTAGCCTGAATAAAAATTAATGAAATCTAATTACTTGTATAAATTAAATCTTAAATACGAAGGCTGTTCGTAGCAAATGTAGCTGTTTGAGCAAAATGATATATGTGCATTTTTCTTTTATTTTTAAGGGTACTTCTTTTGAAATTATTTCGAAAATTATAAATTTTCCTACTAAGAAGAAAGCCAAATAGTTGCAGTAGTGATACTTACTGGAAATTTTAAAATTCATTTGTTTATATATTCTACCTTTTGCAGTTATGCTATTCTTTCTCTAAATTTGTACACTGTAAGCTGAACATATATTGAATCTACTTTATATAACAAAACATTTTTAACTATATTTTAACTAATGCATGGAAGGATTGGAATGATCTAGTAGTTTCATCTTTAGGCAAAACTATTCTGTTTGAATTGAGGCTTCACTTAAAAGCCTGATTTTTTTTTTAATGTTCTAGAACTTTCTTAGAAAAGTTTAGAAGAGCCCCCACAATTTTAAAAACTAATTTTATTGTTTTGAAATATTTTAAGGGTTTAACCCTGAGCAAAGAAAATAAACAAGCATGATCTGTTACTTTCAGTTTTTATTTCACAGCACACACATATTGATAATAAATGCCATTTTAAACGCAAAAAAAATCTATCATGATTGTTGCAAGAGATGTTTAATAAGGAAACTAATGTAAATGATGCTTCGTGCTTATGTCATATGTCAGTTAAATCAAGATGTTGCTGAAGATTTAGCTTTTGTCATGTGAATATTGTGTGGTAGTACACATTAACTTGTATTTAAATCTTTACATTGTTATCATTGCATGTATTCACTGTATTTTTTAAGTGTGTCACGGTTTTCTCTTTATAGATTAGTATTTAAAGTACCCATCTCATACCAATCCAAACTACCATCTGGTCTCTAAACTTGTTCTATGAAAATCTTTTATCATTGTCTTCCATTGTAAGTGTTTTATGATGAGCTGCACCTGAGTTGTACATTTTCTTTTTCTTTTATTTGCTTCTGTATACAGGCTGGCTTAGCGGGAGCTCCAGCCCGTGCTGTATCAGCTGTAAAGAATATGAATCTTCCTGAGATCCCAAGAAATATTAACATTGGTGACATCAGTATAAAAGTGCCAAACCTGCCCTCTTTTAAATAAAAAATTAAAAAGGCCACTCCCAGGTAAAATCCAGGGGGAAAAGTCATCTAAGTTTACCATGCAGTTGTTTACCAAAAATAGAGGAGGAGAGTCTTAACTTTTGCTCTTG
>CAUYSK010026444.1:0-10953 GCA_963575035.1 Avahi laniger | reverse complement strand
GCTCCCAAAAAGATATGTCCATGTCCTAATCCCTGTGAATGTGACCTTACTTGAGAAAGGGCTTTTGCAGATATAATTAAGTTAAAGACCTTGAAATGATAGATACCATCCCGAATTATCTGGGTGGGCCCTGAATCCGATAACAAATATCCTTATCAGAGACAGACTAGGAGAAGACACAGAGAAGAGGAGGTGACACGACCACAGAGGTGTCCCGTCCCGCGGGACATACAACGTGGGGGTAAGGGGAGGACTACCTGCTGGTGAAGAGAAAAAGGAGAGAGAGAGGGAGAGACGGGACAAGAGACACACAAAATGGAGGCAAGACAAAGTTCTGATCAAGCCTCTGCGTTTATTGTCGGGTGCTTGTTTATATACCCTGGGAAGGGGGAAGGGTAAGTTTAGGGGCCGTGGCATTCGCTGATTGGCGGTGGACGGGTGACGTGAGGGAGTAGGGGCCGTTGGTCTTGGCGCATGCGGGAAATCTAGCGCGGGAATTTCCAGGGGAGGAGGAAGAAGGAGGAAGTGAAGGCTGGCATAAATGGCTGCCGTAAGCTGCCGCTTCACGGCTATGTTGGCTCCCAACAATGGACAGATCTCCAAGATCCATTATCAAGTTAAAAAAAAATGAAGTTGCAGAATGATGCACACAAAATGATAAAATATGTATATAAACACACACAAATATTACAATTATCTTATGGACTCAGATAAATGTACATAAAATTGAAAAGTCTGGAAGAATACTCATCAAACATTTTTAAGGTTTAGTATTCTTTTTATATGATACTGTATGTTGAGGAAAGATACCAGGTCAGGATCTGGTCAGTATAAGTGATACCACTCTAGGTATTTCAAACAGAGAGAATTTAATGCAGAGTATTAATTACAACGGTTGAGAAGGGTAGAAAGAGTAAGAGGGAGAAAGAAGAACTGGAGAAGTAGATTGAAGCCAGGATGATGTTCAGCCAATATATGCTACTCCTGTCCCTGGGTTGGATTTCAGCCACAGGGGACTGTGCCTACTGCTGCACTATTGAAGACACTGTCGTAGTTGTCACAGGTGGCTCTGGATGTGCCAAAGTGGTGCCGCCTTGACCAAGACCCTGTCCCCATTGCCATGCCAGCGACTTCCAGTGCCTGCTGCCCTGGGCTCTTATCTCTGCCCCTTGCCATCTCATTTCCTGCCAGGGCCTCTTTTTGGCAGAAACAAGCAGGAATCCTAAGAAAATGTAAGGTGATTCTGGTGCAAGAACATTAAAAAAATATTTTTTTTTTTAAAGAAAAGGAAATGTAAGGGAATCAGATAACGTGGGTTGCAGATTTTCAGTCTCGACAATAAAAAGCAGACTTAGAAGTGGTCATGCAGGGAGGAGACACAGACCCACTAGAGGTCTTAATCTGGCCCCTGAGTCTGAATTCCTCTTGCCCCTCATCCTGTGTTCATCAGTCACATTAAAGGCTCGCACCTCCCTGCCTTCAACTTCCTGTTCCACGGCATTTCCCCCATTGCTCTCTGCACTGCCTTTCCTGACCCAAATCCCAGACCTCCTCAGTCTTGAAACCTTCCCACTGTGCCCTTGGGAGCTGCTGCTCCTTACTTAACCTGGGTCTGTAGTCTCTCCTCTGAGCATTCTGTACTTTCTAACAAAACTCCTTTTTTAATTCAAGCTGGCAATAAAACTCTACATTTCTCAGCCTCTTTTTCTCCCTAGAGACAGTCATATGTCACAGTTCTGGCCAGAAGAAGGTACTAGCTGGAATCCTAGGAAAGTTCATGTAAGAAGCTTCCTTCAGCGGCTGCACACCCTTTTTCACTGTGTCGCTTCCTCCTTGCTCCTGCCTAGAACTTGCATGTGATAGCTGGAATGCCAGAAGCCAGCTGCCAAGCATGAGGAAGAGCACCATACACCCAGGGAGCAGAAAGATAGATGACCTCCGATGACATCTTGGAGTCACCATGCCAGCCCTAAGCTGTCTGCCTCTGGACATTTCACTATATGAGAGGAAACTATGCTCGTGTTTAAGCCATTGCTATTTGGGTTGCGTGTTACCTGCAGCCAAACTCAATCCCTAACATCGCATCCCCCACCCCACCCTGGGCTCTAGGCTCCTCAGTTTCCTCCCTTAGTAACCTTCTGCATGCTACCTCAACCACCCACTCTGGCAGTCACACCCTAGACCTTGTCACCACCCCTAGCTGTTCCGCCTTCCATCACTTGAACACCCACCTCTGACTCCAGCTTCCTGGCCTCCCAGCTTGCTCGTCAAATGCTCCTACCTCACAGGGTCTCTCAGTCCACACTTCCCAACCCCCCAGCCTCTCTTCCCTTGACTCCCTCTCCAGCTTACATTCCAGGGCCAATCACTCCAAAGTCACTCTTGCCAATATGCTCAGCACCCTCCCCTACGCCTTTTCACTGCAGTTGTCAGACAGTACTGGATAAACTCAACTCTCCACTCTCACTGAGCACGTGCCTGAGCTCTGAACACCGCTGGAGCCGAACATCCGACAGGGACATCTGCAGTCACCTGCTTCACGTGAGCCCTCACAACACCCACCATGCTCAACCCCCTCTTCTTCTCAATGCAACAATGAGATCAAACCCTCCTGTCCCTACTCAACTTCAGATTCTTCATCTCTTCCCTCTCTTTTGGCAAAGGATACTCACCCACCTTACAGAGATGACCTCTAGCCCAGGCCTCTTGCCACTGTTTGAATGTTTGTGTCCCTCTGACATTCATAAGGAGAGTTAATTCTCATTGTGGTGGTATTAAGAGGTGGAGCTTTTTGAGAAGTAATTAAGCCATGGGAGTCAGTAGCCTTACAAAAGAGGTTCAGAAAGCTTCCTGGTCCTTTTACCCTTCGTCTCTTCTGCCATATAAGGACACAGCCTTTATCCCCCCTTGGAGGATGTAGCGACAAAGTGCCATCTTGGAAACAGAGAGCAAGCCCTTACCAGGCACAGAATCTGCTGGCACTTTGATCTTGGATTTCCCAGCCTCCAGAACTGTGAGAAATAAATTTCTATTATTTACAAATTACCCAGTATAAGGTATCTTGTTATACCATTGGACATATACCAAGACACCCCTCCTCCTGGCGCCAGACTCTGTATCCAGCTGCCCAGTTGACCATTTCATGACAAGATCACGGAATGTGGCCCAGTTTGAAGGCTAGATGAGAATGATGACTTGGACTTTGTCGAAGTCTGCATGTGTTTTGGTTTGACCCTGAATCAGGAAATCAGCAGTGTGGAAGATGGAAGGGTCACTGGACACTGATGTCATTTGGTACATGTTGCACTTGTGTGGTTAAGCCTATTTGGATAAGCTGCTGTAGCCTGGATTTAGTTGCACGCAGCCCAAGCACATGCATGATCTAATGTCCTCAGACTATCCCCCAGAGTACTCTTCCTCCTGCCTGAGCTCCTGATGAGGACTGGCCAGCCAGAAGTCAGGGTCAATTCCAACTCCAGGATCTGAAGTAGCTATTCCCTGATGGTGAGTAAGGCCAACGCCTCATACTGTGACCAAGCACAGAACAGAGCAAGGCTGGCATGTGCTTCTCAAAATCATGGAACCTAAACAGCAGCCTTTGCTGGCGTTGATGGCAACTTACTAGCAGAGAAACCATTTTTTTTTTTTTTTTTTTTGGAGGAGAGTTTTAAGTTGGCTTTACATGCTTGGACAAAAGAGAAAGTCAGTCCTGCAAGGTCCATGATACTGAGCACAGCTACGGTGTGTTGAAAGCAGGCAATGCAACACCCACCACAGCCCTAAAAGTTGCATTTTAGTGCCCATACGATGTTTAAGTTTAGGCAATTCAACTTCCTGGGGAACTTTTCAAGATAAATTAGTTAAGAAATATCAAAAAAGCATCTGCCAAAGTAATAATTTGAATTTTCCAAGAGTTGACCATGAGCCAATCTTTCAACCAGTGGTTGGAGAGCAAGACCAGTTCCTGCAGAGGACATACCTACTGCTTGATGATGGAACCACGACATCCCCAGAAAGGAGCCCCACCATCCTGTGTTCTGGAACAGATCTCATGTATCCAAAATTCAACATATCACAAAGTGGTCCTATTAAAATGTGCACTATAAATTAGGCAGCGGAAGAGTCCAGGAGACATCCCAGTATCACTCTCATCACAAGTATGATGTGATCTTATAGGAAACAATATCTTTGAGGTGGCATAGAAGTGAAACTTCTCCATGAGCAACAGTGGCCTGGGATCTGTCTGTGTTTAATGGAATAGCTTAATTTACAAAAGTGTCTGTCTTCAGTCGTAGGCCAAGGAGAAAGCAATAGTAACTGCATTCATTCATTCATTTGTTCTACTCATTAGTTCCTTCAACACTTTTTTACTGCCTACTTTCTATGTGCCATGTACTGAGATACCAGAGAAGGGGGCAATAGCATATAAATTGCACCCCTTTTTCTAGTCTATTGCAGAGGTTCTGTTATGAACTAAACGCTGTTCCCAGTGCTAGGGATTTGGAAATGAAAAAGTAACTTCTCTCTGCTCTATCTAGTGGGGGAAGGTACATAAGAAAGAAATAATCATGTGGGAATGGGAAATGGTGCAGCCACTGTGAAAAACAGCATAGCTATTCCTCAAAAAATTAAACAGAGTCACTATATGATCCAGCAGTTCTACTTCTGGGTATATATCCAAAAGAATTAAAAGCAGGGACTCAAACAAAGGACACAGCATGTTCTTTTCCTATCATGCTCCCAGGAGCTGGCCCCCAAACGGGTTGGTTGTATCGGCTCTCTTGGGTCCCTCACACACAATAGTATCTGCATTGCCATATGTATAGCAGCATTATTTGCAATAACTGAGAGGTGGGAGCAACCCAGGTCTCCGCTGAGGGATGAATGGATATACAAAACGTGATATATGCATAGTATTCAGCCATAAAAAGGAAAGAAATCTGACACATGCTACAACATGTATGAACCTTAAGGACATTATGCCAAGTGAAATAAACCAGTCATGAAGGACAAATACTTATGATTCCATTTATGTGAGGTATCTAGAGTTATGAAAATCATAGAAAAAGAAAGTCAAAAGGTAGTTGCCAGGGGTTGGGGAGAGGAGATTGGGGAGTCAGTGTTTAATGGGTACAGAGGGTCAATTTGGGAAGATGAGAAGTTCTGGAAATGGATGGTGGTGATGCCCAAGGTGAATGCACTTACTGCCACTGAAACAAATGGTTGAAATGGTAACATTCATGTTATGTACATTTCACTACAATAAAAAATGCTTTTAAAAAATCACTACTTCTTGCTATGATCTTATTTCATCTTAACACACCCCAAATTCCTTGTCTTAATTTTGTGGATGGGCTAGGGCTTAATCCCATTTCACAGATGGAGGAGTGAGGTCTCAGGGGGAAATTGAAAACAAGACAAACAAGGAGACTGAAGCCCTACAGGTGGCAGTGGGGGTCTGAATCTGATGGCTGTTGCCTTGGGAGCTGAGGCCTGAGGCTAGAGAAACACCCTCAGTGTCTCAGGGTCAAAGCAAGTTGTGTGGGGCAGGGGCGGGGAAGGAGGAACAGGGTAAGTGAGGGGATTCTACTGTGCCAACCTCCTCTGAGACTAAACTCACTTGGTTTCTGAGGTGACCAACCTGCATCCCCAGCAGCCAATGAGACATTACATTCTCTCCAGCAGGGGGCGTCCAACATCAGTCGTGTCTTCCTGAACCAGGATTGGTGTGATCTGCAGGCGCCGGCTCCCTCCCTGCTCCAAAGCCCTGCTTTTCTGATTTATATTTCACCTCTTCCCTGTCGAGTGGGGATTCCAGCTGGAAATTCAGCTACTTGGCCAGCATCCTAATCCTCAGAGTGAATCTCGACAACCACCCTCTGTGGGGTCTGTGTGCTTTCCTCCTAGGTTCTAGGGTGCTGGCAGCCTCTGTTTCGCCACGAATGGGTCCCCAACCCTGTGAGACATTCCTGCCTTGCTCTGGGAATGGCCACTGTCCAGAAATTCCTGCTGCGCTGTCTTCTTTCTCACTCAATCAGACCTTTGTGCTGATGTTGCAGAACAAGTCCAAGTTAGTGTCCCTTTCAACACTGATTTTTTAGTCTGACTGTCACTTGTCCAATCAGGGTTGCTTCTGAGCCCTGCTCTTTCCCAACAGCTTGGCTCTCCCTGTCCCCAGGCTGTGTCACTGAGACCTCAGCCTGCCCCTGAGGAAAAGTTTAGCAGTTCCTTAAAATATTAAACATAGAATTACCATATAGCTCAACCGGTAGAATAGAGGTTTTCACGTGTTGGGGAGAGAGGAGAATGGAGTTATTGCTTAATGGGTATAGAGTTTCTGTACAGGATGTTAAAAAGCTTCAGAAATAGATGATGGTTAATAGATGATTGTGGATGTACTTAATGCTACTGAATTATAAACTTAAAAATGATGAAAATGGTAAATTTTATGTTATGTATATTTTACCACCAACACACACACACACACACTCCAAACATATAAGGAAACACATAGCTCAATTTTTTAAATGGGCAAAAGATTACTAAAAAAGACATACAGATGGAAAATAAGTTTTGAAAAGATGCTCAATGTCGTTAGTCTGCAGGGAAATGCAGGTTTAAAACCACAACAAAATGACCATACCAAGCGTTGGGGAGGAAATGGAACTTCCATACACTACTGACAAGAATGTCAAATGGTACAACCATTTGGAAAACATTTTGGCAGTTTCTCAAAAGGTTAAACATACACGTACCCAGATCTTCCACTCTTAGAAACGACGGCGCATGTTCACACAAAGACTTGTAAATAAATTATCATGACAGTATTATTTGTATTAAAATAATGTCCCCAAACTGGAAACAACCATCAACAGGCGAATGGATAAATAAATTGTTGAATACACAACATACAATGGAATTCTACTTGACAATCAAGAAAAATAAACTGTTGATACATGTGATAATGTGAATGAATCTCAAAATAATTATTGAGTAAAGGAAGCCACATTCGAAAACAGAGTAGATAGTGTATGATTCCATTTATATAAAATTATAGAAAATGCAGAATAATGTGTTCACAGATTAGTGGTTGTTTGGGGAAGAGGTAGGTGCAAGGAGGTATGTGGGGAAGGGATTCCAAAGGGACAGGAAGAAATTTTGGGGCTTGACAAATATGTTCACTATATTGATTGTGGCGATGGTTTCATGGGTGCATACATATGTCTAAACATGGGTGTATATATTTGTCAATTTGTATTATCAAATTGTGCACTTTAAATATGTGGAATGGTAATTAAGATGAAAATAATATAAGAGAACAAAAGAAGAGCTTGGCATGGCCCTATGCCTATGATGATACCATGCGGTGCAGAGCATGATTACATCAAATCTGTCCAACTAAGATCTCTGCATCCTACTTGGAATAAGAGGAGGGTGGAGGGAGGAAGGAAGAGAAAAAACAGGAAGGGAGGGGAGGAGAGGGGAAGGGAGGAGATGGGAGGGGAGGGCAGGAGGAGAACATGAACTAGCTGAAAGATAAATGGATTCTGTAGAAATTACTTGTATTTAATAGTTCGTCTTGGCTCCTCACAAAGGCACTTGGCTAGGGGCCAGACAATGCCTGGGCTAAGGGTGAAGTTACATGGTTATCAAATTTCATTTCCCTGGAGCCTCTGGAAGGAAGTTCTTGCCAAGAACAGAAAGGAGGGGGGAAGAATCCATCCCTTTGTCTCTCTTTCTTCCCTTGGACCCGATTTCAGGGTTTCCGCGCTTTATTTCTCCCGGGGGACTCCTCTGGCCCCAGGAGAGGCGACACTTGGGAGTTGCACAAAGTGTGGGATGACGACAGGCGCCTTGTGCTCGGGTTTCACAGAGCAGCAAATAGGCCCTAATGGCCAGGATGGAACCAAACGCCCTACTGGAAGCCACATGCGGGCCGGCCGGGCCCAGGTGCGCGGCATCCCTCGCCTTCACCTTCCTTCTTCCCCCTCCCCCGCCAGGGCCCTGCGCGCCCTTCAGCCAGTGTGCCTGCGCCCTCCGCCCAGGCTCAGCGGACCGCAGCAGCGTCTGCACCGACCAAAGGTCATCGCCAGGCGCGCCTCCTCCCCGCCAGCGTCGCGCTGACATCCCCAAGTCCCGCAGGACGGCAGAGTCCATCGTCAGGGCCGCCTGGGCACACACAGAAGCAGCCTCTCCCCAAGGTGTTCTCAGCTTTCCTTCTGAGCCCCAAGGGCACAGCTGTTGGGGGAGCCTGACCGGGGCGTGGGGGTGGGGGGCTGTGGGATGTGGCAGCCCTGAACTTGGCTTGATGCTGACGCTCGCTCTCGCGGAGGCATTGGTAGATCTCATCTCTTTCAGCTAGGAAATATTTTATGATTGGTAAAACGCAATCCCCAAAGCAAGGGTCAAACCGGCGGCCAACCCCCAGAGGGACCTTCGGGTGGACGGACAGACAGATGGAGCCTGGCATGGAAGGAAAGAAAGAGAGCAAGCGTCTATCGTAGCAGAGGCGGGGGTAGGGGAGGGGGTGGGACGCGAGTGGGGCTCAGAAGAGCCTGGAGAGTGTGGAGAGGGGACCTTCTGGCTGCTGCACTGGAGACCCGTTGGCTGTCAGGAGCTCTCCACTTGTGCTCTGTCTCTTGTCCTGCCCTGTCTCTCTTGCTCATCCTTCCCCTCTGTCTCCCTCTCATTCTACGTTTGGTGGACTCAATCAATCACTCACACACACACACACACACACACACACACACACACACACACACACACACACCCCTACACCTGGACTGTGTGTGCAGCGCACGGGAGGTGTCCTGGCCAGCGCAGAAGTGCTGGGTGTCTGCGGAGACTGAGCTGGCCCCTGCGGGAAATGACGGACTCTTTGTCCACAGTGGACCATGGCCAGACATTTCCCTGAGAGCTCTAACCAGTGACCACATTTGGTCACTCTGTTCTTGGATGTCTCTCTTACGCCAGAAGCCCATAATTTGACTTGGCTTGTTGAATTGTTCCAGATTTTTTTCCTCTTAGAGAGAGGTGTAATGAGATGGTTGCCATGCTCATTTAATATCTAATAGAATCAGGGATCAAAAACCACCCATCCATCCTCCCGTCCATTCTCTCCCCCTAAGCAGAGTTCCTTTGCTGAGAGGAGAAAGGAGCTAACCCTCCTTGTCATTATTTACCCACCTGACAGAATCCCATCCTCTGTTTAGACTTGGCAGCTCTCCTACATTTATAACTATTCCCGATTTATAACGAAAACACTGACCTCCAAGATTTAAGGAACTCGCTAAGGCCCCAGATTGGGAGGTCAGGGAGGTCAAGGCACAGTTAGACTGGGCGCAATTTTATAAATATACACATTTCTGAAAATAAGACTATAATCAAGATAATGAACATATCCGTCACCCACAAATTTTCCTCAGGCCCCTTTGGAATTCCTGTCTCTCATCTCTCCTATCCCGCCCCTGTCCCCAGACAACCGCTGATCTGCCTTCTGTCACATGGTTTCATTTCTAGAATTTTATACAAATGGAACATCATACAGTATATTTTCTTTTCAGTCTGACTCTTCTCACTCAAAATAATTATTTTGAGATTCTTCCATGTTGTTGTGTATATCGATAGTTTAGGTTTGCTGTATTTTTATTGTTTTTTTTTACTCTATTATATTTACTTTATTACTTTTTATTACTGAGTAGTATTCTATTGTACTTTTGGATTACTGGATTAAACATAATCCAAGTTTATGCATCCACCTGTTGGTTGACATTTGGGTTGTTTCTAGTTTTTTACTTACAAATAAAGTGGCTATGAACATTCTTATAAATGTCTTCATACGGACACGTGCTTTCATTTCTCTTGGGTGAGTGGAATGGGTGAATCGTATGGTACATTTGTGTTTAACTTTTTAAGAAATGCCAAATCATTTTTTCAAAGTGGCTGTACCATTTTACAATTCTACCAGCAGTGTATGAGAATTCCAGTTGCTTCATGTCCTTGCCAACACTTAACAATGATCAGTCTTTTAAAATTTGAGACCTTATAATATCTGCGTGGTGGCGTAGTTTTTGTTTGTATTTCTTTAATGACTGATGATATTGAGTATCTTCTTTATGTGTTTATTTGTCATTTATACATCTTATTTCATTAAGGCTCTGTTAAAATCTTTTGCCCATTTAAAAAATTTGGTGGTTTTTTTTTTCTTATTATTGAGGCTTTTGAGAGTTGTTTATATATTCAGGATATAAGTCCTTTATCAGATACCTGATTTGAAAATACTTTTTCCCACTTTCTGGCTTGTCTTTCATTCTCTTAACGATGTCTTTTGAAGAACAAACATTCTTAATTGTGACAAAGTCCAGTATATCATTTTTGCTTTCATGGATCCTGCTTTTGGTGTTGTACCAAAGAAATACACGTATTTGCCAAATCCGAAGTCACAAAGATTTTCTCCTATGTTTTCTTCCAGAAATTTTATAGTTTTAGAGTTTACATTTAGATCCATGACCTATTTAGGGTTAATTTTTGTGTATGGTGTGAGGTATGGATCCAAGTTCATTTTTTTGCATATGCATAGCCAGCACATTTGTTGAACATTACTTTTTTTTTTTTTTTTTTTGAGACAGAGTCTCACTGTGTTGCCCAGGCTAGAGTGCCATGGCGTCAGCCTGGCTCACAGCAATCTCAGACTCCTAAGCTCAAGCAATCTTACTGCCTCAGCCTCCCAAGTAGCTGGGACTACAGGCATGCGCCACCATGACCGGCTAATTTTTTCTATATATTTTTAGCTGTCCAATTAATTTCTTTCTGTTTTTTTTTTTGGTAGAGACGGAGTCTCGCTCTTGCTCAGGCTGGTTTCGAACTCCTGAGCTCAAACAATCTGCCTGCTGCGGCCTCCCAGAGAGCTAGGATTACAGGCGTGAGCCACCACGCCCGGCCCTGAACATTACT
>CAUYSK010026443.1:0-49721 GCA_963575035.1 Avahi laniger | reverse complement strand
ACTCCTGGGCTCAAGCGATCCTCCTGCCTCAGCCTCCCGAGTAGCTGGGACTACAGGCATGTGCCACCATGCCCGGCTAATTTTTTCTATATATTTTTAGATATCCAGATAATTTCTTTCTATTTTTTTAGTAGAGACGGGGTCTCGCTCTTGCTCAGGCTGGTCTCAAACTCTTGAGCTCAAACAATCCACCCGCCTTGGCCTCCCAGAATGCTAGGATTACAGGCGTGAGCCACCGCGCCAGGCCCACAATCAGTTTTAGGACACTTTTATCACCCCAAAGAAGAAACTCTGTACCTGTTAGTAGTTACTCTTTCTCTAGCCCCTGGCAACCATTAATCTACTTCTGTCTTTATGGATTGTCATAGTCATTGAGATAAATGAAATCATATGTTTTTTGTGTGTCTGACTTCTTTCATGTAGCATGTTTTCAAAGTTCATCCATGTTGGAGCATGTATCCATATTTCATTCCTTTTTATTGCCAAATATTCCCTTGTATGGATATACCACATTTTAATTCTCTGTTCATCAGTTGATGGCCATTTGGGTTGTTTTACCTTTCAGCTAGTATAAATGATGCTACTATGAACATTTGTGTATCTGTTTTTGTGCGGGCATATGTTTTCATTTCTCTTGAGTATATACCTAGCAGGGGAATTGCTGGCTTGCATAGTAACTCTGTATAATTTTTTGAAGAACTGCCAAACTGGTTTTCAAGTTCCATTCCTTTCTACAGTGTATGATGGTTCCAATTTTTCCACATCATCCCCAACACTTGTTATTATCTGAGTTTGTGATTATAGCCATCCTAGTGGGTCTGGTTTTGATTTGCATTTTCTTAATGGCTAATGCTGTCCAGCATCTTTTTATGTCCTTATAGGTCATTGTTTTTTTTTCTTTTTTTCTTTTTTGAGATCGCGCTGCCCACCGGCACCCCTCCTGGAGCCCTAGCAGGGATGTGCCCTTATAGGCCATTTGTATATTTTCTTTAGAGAAATGTCTATTCAAACTCTTTGCCCATTTTTAATTGGGTTATTTATCTTTTTATTATTGAGTTATAAGAGTTCTTTAGTCTAGCTGCGAATCCCTTATCACATATGATTTGCAAAGATTTTCTCCCATTCTGTGTTGGCCTTTCACTTCCTTGGTGGTGTCCTTTGCACCCTGTGGGTTGAGTTCCATGGACTTGGGGTTTTGCTCCTGAGAACTTGAAGCGGGGATCTTTGTCCATGTTAGAGGGGAGGCAGCCTTAGGAAGGGGGCCTCAGCTTAGAATTGGAGTGTGCCAACAAAGGATCCCCTGTGAGGGGTTTACTATTATTTCTCTTGGATACAGTAACTCCTATGTTACTCTGAAAGTAACTTCGAGGTACAGTTTTAACTTTTTTTCTTCTGTGTTACTGTGGAAGACCCAGAGTGGTACCTCATTGGTCTGATAGGTCACAAGTTCATCCCTGAACCCATCCATGGGGCTAAAGGGATAGGATGTGCTGATTGGCCAGGTCTGGTCATGTGTTCAGTTTGGGAGCCAGGGGAGTGGAGAGGGCTATTTTCCTGAATTGAGAATAGGGTGAACTGGTTCCCTGAAGACAAATCAAGACGCTCAAGCAAAGAAGGGGCACTTCTGCCGGGCAGACAAAAATTACAGAGGCTCAGAGCAGTTAGATAATTTGCCCAAAGTGATAGGGCTTTAAGTTGTTGCATGGGGTTTTTTGGTTTGTTTTTTGTTCTTTTAAACAATCTTGCTTTGGGTTGGGCAGACTTAATCTCTTTGATCTCCTCTTCCTGTCTGACTTCCCCAGGGTCAGAATTTCAGATGCAATTTTGTCTTTTGCCAAAAGCCATTTTTATCTTTTGGGGGTTATCAATATAGGCAAAAAAAATGTATTCTTCGGAGAGCCCGAACTTTGAAATCAGAAGTCTGGATTTAGTGCCAGTTCTGTCCTTCCTGGCTGTGTCACCTGGGGCAAGTCATTATCTCTCTAAGCCTCAGTTACATGATCTGTAAAATAGGGCTAATGACACCTACCTACCTCAGAGAGTTGGTGTGAAGAGGAAATGAGATAAATCTCTCAATAAATGTCACTGTCAGTATTTTTATACCTAAAACAGAATTTGTGAAATTTGTAAGAGTTCACTAGAAAAGTATCATCAAGGATATAATATCAAAATGTTCACTGTAGTTATTAGTTTTATTTCCTTTTCTTCTTTCTACCTTTTCATATTGATCCATTCCTCTACTCATTCCACAGGTACGTATTAAGCACCTACTATGTGCCAGGCGCTGTGGCAAGAGTAGTTAGGAACACAGCAACGTACAAAACAGATAAGGAATGACTAGACGCGGATATTAATTTTTTAAAAAATTACACAAATAATTGCTATTGTCATCAGCGCCTCAGTTTTTACAAAGCAGAAATCAGGAAAAAGCAAAGTGTTTCCGATAAAAATATTTTAAGGTTATGTATAGAGGTTTACACAAACAAGCGACGGGCTCGGATTACTAGTGACTGTGGAAAGGACTCAGATGCAGGAACTAGGCGAGTGGCAGACGGAGAACGCGGCAGCACGGTGGAGGGACCGGACTGGCCATCCTTTCTCCAGTGGCCCCGTCGTCTGTGGGTGCCAGGCCCGCCCTGCACATTAGATCCCGACACTGTGCTTAGCAGGCCCAGGAGCCGCGACTCAGCGCCAGCACTGGAGCCGGGAAGCCGGTGTGGCGGCCGCCAGCGAGGTGGTGGCCACGGAGGCGGGGGTGGGGGACGGACACGTGAGCACCTCGTGGTGCGCCCGCCCGGCTGCTGCCCCGCCCCTGCCCCAGCGCAGCCCCAGCTCGGTTCCTGCCCGGGTCCAACGCCTGCCGCCCCAGCCCGGCTCGCTGTCGTCTGCGCCCCTGTACCTGGCAAGCGCCCCCCGCATCCCGGGATCGTCCCAGCAGGCCTTCGCGCTCCTCGCTCTGCGGGATCGATCCGTCCGCCCCGCGCGGCCCCGGCTGCATCCCCGGAGCGCCGGCCTGCGCCCCTGCTCGCTGCTCCCCGGCACTCTCGGGGGGCCCACCCGCCTGCACCCTGGAGCGCCGGACCGCGAGCCTCTGCCGTCTCCTCTGGATCCTCGCGGCCCTGGGCAGCGGCTGCCGCGCCTGTGCGCCGCAGGGAGGTAGGTGCGGCCGGCTGGGCGGGGTGGGGGCCGGGATCGGGCGCTGCGGGCCTGCGTGCCCCGGTGCAGCCGGCGCCTGGAGCACGGTGGGTCTGGGCTTGGGAGTGGGGCCCGAGGCGGCACGGAAAGAGAATTGGGGGCGCTTCTCCTCTGGTTGTTAACTCTCCGGAGCTCAGTGTTTGCCTCTGTAAAATGAGGAAGCCGTGCAGACTAATGGTGATGCGCATGGGCAAACAGTTGGCAAGCGATGGGCTGGCTGCGTTGTGGCTGTGAGAGGCAGCTCTGGGGTGCCCCCGGGGTCCTGCAGAGTGTGGACGCAGCGCTGCCTTCCTGTCCCCTGCAGGTCCCAAGGCCGCATCCCCAACCCAGTCCCCTGAACAAGAGGTCTGCGCCAGCCCAAATTCCCAGAACCTCGGGGACTGTGTAGACGCACCCTTACTGCATTGTTGGCTGCGGGAGTTAGGTTGTTGGCAGGCGCCACTGACGTGTGCGCCAAGGGGACGGGCATTAACAACAGAGTGGCCGCGCGGGGGCGGGGCCCGTAACCTGGGCCCGCATGCGGGATTGGGGGCATGAGCCGAACCGCACCACGAATGGGACAGATGGGCTGCATGGGAGTGGAGGGGACATTCGCAGGGAGCCTGACCTCTGGGTGGTGGGTACGACCTGCCTCCAGGCCACTCAGCAGGGCACGCAGAAAAAAATACCTACAGGCAGGAAACAGCAGAGCTGGAGCCCTGAGTTCAAATTCTGGCTCAGTTACAGGATCTGTGACTTTGGATAAATTGCTTAACCTTTCTGGCCCTCAGCTCCCTCATTAGTAAAATGGGTACCATATTAGCATTTACCCCTGAGTGTGACTGGAAGAATTAGATGAGTAAATACATGTCAAGTGCTTAGAACAGTACCTGGCACACCGCGTGTGAAGGCCTGTGGCACTGATGGCGGAGAGCCCTACGCAGGCCGTAGAGTCTCGGGGAATTGAGGAACATAGTCTGCATCATCGTTCTGCTAACCAAGAAGCTGCAGACTGTTAACCGGTGAACTGAGAATACTCCTAGAGGAAAGTGGTTAGTGTGATAACCATGTCTACACCTGGGATGAAAGCAACTTGGGCCTTAAATTGTTGCTGGATCAAATGCTTGCGGCCAGGGCCGATGGGCACAGCAAGAAGGCTTCAAATGAGGGAAGGAGTGAGTCATTAACATGCAGATAATAAAACAGAAGATGACAGTCCTCCAGCCCCCAAAGCCCTAGGGCTGTGGAACTCCCAAAGAAGCATTTTCAAATGGCTAGCGATCGGAGGGTGGATGGTGTTCCATTCTCCATCTGTGCAGCTTTCTAGATCTAGCAAGGACTAGCAAGCTACAGGAAGTGCCTGAAAAGCAGGGGGCTGAACTGCAGAACATGTCTCTAGGCCAGTGGTTCTCAAACTTCAGTGCACATCAGCATCTTGGAGTGCTTGTTTAAACTCGTGTTGCTGGGCCCACTTCCAGAGTTTTAGTAGATGTGGAGTGAGGCTTGAGAATTTGCATTTCTAACAAGCTCCCAGGTGAGGCTGCTGCTGCAGCCTGGGCCCACACTTTTAAAACTACTGGTTGAGGAAGTGATAACTGCATTGAAAGCCCTGGATTCAGCCTGCATCAGTTTCCAACCCAGCTTCCCTACTTTCTAGCCATGTGATTTTGGGCAAGTTACTTAATCTCTCTGTTCCTCAGTTTTCTCATCTGTAGAATGAAGTTAACAGTGCCTACCTCTAGGAGTTCAGAGGAGGCTTCCTGGAGAAAGTGACATCCTGTTGCCATTTTTTTTTCATTTTTTGAAGATGGGGTCTTGCTACCTTGCCCAGGCTGGGCTCAAACTCCTGGGCTCAAATGATCCTCCTGCCTCAGCCTCCCAAGTAGCTGGGATTACATGAGTGCACCAGTGTACCCTGCTAAGGTGACATCTAAGCTGAGACCTGAGGGATAAGCAGACAAGTTGGCCAGGGCATGAGTTAGGGAGGACAGGCTGGGGCATGTGCTGGACGGAGGGCAGGGCGTGTTCACAGCCCATGGAGGAAGCAGCCTTTGTTCTCCAGGGAGCTCAGAGGAGTTACACTGCAAGTTCTTTGTAAGCAATACTGAAATGCTATCAATCTGTTTTGGGCAGGATGGCAGTACAGGGGAGATCCACCAGAGTGTGGAAAATGGGCTGCTGAGATAGGCTGAAAGTGGTGTAAGTTATTTCTGCCCACATTTCATTGGCCTAAATGCAGTCGTGTGAGCCCACCTAGATGCAGGAGATGCTGGGAAATGTAGTCCCTGGCCAGGCAGGGAAGCATGAATTCCTGGTGGGAAGCCAGCTGTCTGTGCTACAGTAGCTTTTTCTGGCCCCTGGCCACCTCTCTCATGTCTTCTCCACTTAACTCGGCTCCACTCCACTCCACTGTGTTGGATGCATGAATTTTACAGATGAAGAAGCTGAGGCTCAGAGAGGTGAAGTCATTTGCTCAGTATTGCTCAGCTGGTAGTGCCAGGGCAAAGGCTTTGTTTGGCCAGATCCTGCCTTTGGTGCTTTTCAGGTCTTCTGTTATCCAGGCTTTCCTACTCAGGGTCTCAGCCTTGTCACTGGGCTAACTAACCCCCTGGTAACTACAACACAATAGTCCTTCTGCTCCTCCAGCCCTACCTGCGGTGCCCCATACATCAGCAGGAAATCGCCAGCGTTTCTCCAGTTCCTCGTTCGTTCGTGCAACATGCACTTACGCATTTATGGTGTGTGCCAGACACTGTGCTCTGGGCTGGGAAGCTGGAGAAGAATAAGACAGGGTCCCTTTTGTTCGAGACACTCACACGGTCTGGCCACTGAGAGGGCTATGTAAACACAGCTCTTGTGAGAAGTGAGACATGTTATATCTCTGGTCGCACCTGCCAGGAGTACAGGGTGTACTAGGGGCACGAGAAGGGTGCCCAACAGATGACTAAACATTAAAAATCAAGCTGTTTTTTGCATTTTGCTAATTGAAGCTATAATTGCAATATTTTTTGCTTCATATTCTAAAATGCATTTTTTCTCATTTCTAAAACAAAATAGCCCTTGCACAGTGATAATCTCATATGAACAAAGATGGTGTGTTGCAGTGATATTTTTACGAGCCTTTAGCAGAGCGGATGTTGACTTGTCTCTGGTTTCTGCAGCAGATTGCTGTTTGCATCAGTAAGCAAGCTAATTTCTCTATCACTTTGTGGTATTCATGGAGATTTGTTTTTAAAGAGGCGAGGGTGAGAGAAGGTTGGGGAGGACTCCTTGAGATTCCACCAGAATTGTTCTAGAGCTAGGTTTCTCAGCCTCAACATTATTGACATTTTGGTCAGATAATTTTTCATTGTAGAGGACTGTCCTGTGCATTATAGGATGTTTAGCAGTATGCCTGGCCTCTACCCACTAGATGCTAGTTCCAACAACCAAAGATGTCTCCAGGCATTGCCAAGTGTCAGGTGGGAGAGCAGATCACCCCAGGTTGAAAGCCACTGTTCAAGACTGTATTCATTTCCTATTGCTGCCCCAACAAATTATTGCAATTACTTAGTGGCTTAAAACAATACTTATATTATCTTGCAGTTCCTGGGAGTCAGAAGTTTTAAAATCAAGGTATTAGTAGGGCTGGGTTCCTTCTGGAAGCCTTAGGGGGAAAAATCTGTTTCCTTGCCTTTTCAAGCTTCCAAAGGCTACTGGCATTCTTTAGCTCAAGACTCTTCCCTCCTGCTGGGCATGGTGTCTCACGCCTGTAATCCTAGCACTCTAGGAGGCGGAGGTGGGAGGATCACTTGAGGTCAGGAGTTGGAGACCAGCCTGAACAAGAGTGAGACCCCATCTCTACTAAAAATAGAAAAAGTTAGCTGGGCGTGACAGTGTACTCCCAGCTACTTGGGAGACTGAAGCAGGAGGATCACTTGAGCCAGGAGTTTGAGGTTGCTGTGAGCTATGATGATGCCACTGTACTCTAGCTGGGGTGACATAGCAAGACTCTGTCTTCAAAAGAAAAAAGTCCCTTCCCAACATCTTCAAAGCCAACAGCTTTATGTGTTCAAGTCTTTCTCTTTGTCTACGATCACATCTCTAACTCTCACCCTCCTCCCTCCTTTTTATAAGGACCCTTGTGATTACACTGGGCTCACAAGATGATCCAGGTCTGTCTCTCTATTTCAAGACCCTTAACTCAATCCCATTGCAAAGTCTGTTATGCCGTATCAGCTAACATATTCACATATTCCAGGGATTACGATGTGGACACCTTTAGGGGGGCTGTTATACTGCCTGCCACATAGACTGGCATTGGTATAAGGCAGTGCTCACAGAGGGCTTGGGAGGAGGGAAGTGACTTAGTGGGGGTGGGGAGTAGGGGATGGTCAGGGCATATTAGCAGCTAGTGCTTTTGCGCACCAAGTCTAAGCCAGGTGCCATGTGCCTGATCTTACTGAATCCTCAAAACAACCCCTGGGGGAGGTAGTGTTAGCTGCTCCCTGTCTTACGGAGGAGGTCAGAATCTGAGCTGCATCTTGAGGAGAGCAAAGGAGTTTGCCAGCAAGCGGGAAAGGCATCCCAGGCAGGGGAACGTTTGGGTACAAGGGCAGGAAGGGGCAGAGAACTTGGTCGTGCAGGGTGACTGATTCTTGGGCCTGGAAAGTTGGGGAGGTGAGATGGCAGGGATGGACATCTGTTAGTCCTTTCATTCTGATGTAAGGTATACCATGTCTCTCAATAGTCTACGTAATTGCTTATTTATGAGCACCTACTGCATGCTGGGAGTACATTAATAAGACACTGATGTGAACTCTTAGCTTGATGCTTGACTTACTCCTAATCCCCAGTAAATAAATAAAACACGGAGCGGAAAGGTGTTTGATTGGCACGCGTTGAGCGTGTGCACGGCGTAGGCACTCACCTGGGATGCAGACTGGAGGAAGGCACGGCCTGCCCCATGGAATCTAGTTTAGGAAAATATCCCATCTCCTGGTGATGGAGCCAGGATTCAAACCCTGTGCATTCGGCTGCAGAGCACAAGCTGTTAGCCGCTGTATTGGGCTTTGGTTTTTTTTCTTATTTAAAGGAAACTGAGGACTCAAGCTGGGGTTCAGGATATCCTGGGAGCAAGCCAGGTGCAGCCCAGAGCAGCCTAGCATGGTGCAGTTCCCCAAACTAAGGCAGCCCTTTTGGAGGTGGGCAGTCACTTCTGGGCCTGGTGGCTCCTGTTGTCGTCAAACGAGAGAGTCCCTGTCAAGTGCTTAGTGTGGCATCTGGTGTGCTGTAAGCCCTTTACGTGCATTTTTCTGTCTTATTTCAGTAAAAATTATGCCTTTTCCACATCTACAAGAGCAAAGGTCTCTTCTGTTATCACTCATTGGCAGCACACAGCCTTATCTCCCCTTTTCTCTCATGGTGAGATGAATATACACTGAACTGTGAGAAACGCTTGGCTGCTTCTAGCTGGTGGAACAGGACAGAGAGTTCTTGGTGTGGTATCTAAAGGAGCCAGCAGAAGATCTACCAGTGTGGGGGTGGGTTAGGGAAAGGACGTGGTTAGGGGAAGTAGAGCTAAAGTCTCATTTATCATACCAGGAAGTCAGAAGATAGGCCTAAAACAGATAAATTAAGAAATAGTAGGGAAAGCATATTACTTAGAGATATGGAGATATCTACCAGGTATAACACTGAGGATAGTTGGAAGGAGTTCCCTCTAAGGGTTGGAAGCGGTGCTGGCCATGCACAGTTGCAGAGGTTGTTCTCTAGAGTTGAGGAGTACCCAAACTATGTGGTCATTCATGGTGGCCCTAGTAAGAAAGGGATGTTATTTTTAACCATGTGCTTTAATAAAAGTATTTTAATACTATGTGTAGGTAATATACAGTGGCTCAAGTCCTGGCTGGGTTTTGGACCTGCAGGTGATGGGGAACCTATCTGTAACCAGCGAGTCTTCGCCACCCGCCAAAAGGCAAAGTTTACTGAATGGTGTAATTCAGAAGTCCAGGCCGGGGTGGGCAGTTTGGTTTCAGGCAGGTTTGGATTCTGGGTCTCAAATGATGTCACCACTATTCATTTTTCTATCTCTGGTTCTGCTTTCCACTACACATCAGCTCTGTTCTGTGGTGGCCTCAGCCCCAGTCTCAGATTCACATCCAGCAGGAAAGGACGTACCACCTCTTCCAGCCGTTCAAGCCAAAGCCCCAAGCTTAGCTATGGGCTAGAAGGGCTCGACTCCAGTCACGTGACCCCCTCTGAGCCAATCACTCTGGCAGGGCACCCTAACGCTGTGATTGGTTTAGACCTGGATCACATGACATACCCCAACCACATGACCTGAGGGTCAGGGTGAGGCAGATCACCATTCAGAAGCAGGTGCATAACAGGAGGTGGCTGAGAAGTCACCCACATCCACTGTGGTTACAGTCGAGGACCTGCGGGTTCCGCCATGCGGGCCACATGCTAGTGTGTGTACTGGCCGGCTTGGGGTGGGCCACCTTGGCTGTGGGGTCCCAGCTCCCTGCAGTGGGGGTGGGGAGATTTCACCTCTTTCTGCAGCAAGAAGGCTGCTCTTGCGGGTGAGGGTGACCCCCAAGGAGGACCAGCAGCTACTGTGGCTTGACCAGCACGCCGTGGCCTGAGCATTGCAAGCATAGTTTCCTGCCACCTCCTCCCGCGGTGACTGCCACGGCAGGCCTCTATAGGAAGACTCAGTGAGAGCAGAGGTTCCCGTGGACAGAGCCTAAAATAGTTTGTTCCCTGAGGACTCCTGAAGCAGCTTGGCTGTGCTCCTAGCCAGACAATCAGGTCACCTGCCTGGATGGGACCTAAGCAAGCCTCAACCCACTTTATTTATGATAATAAAAATGATATGCAAATTGACCAAGGGGTTGACCAAAAAATTATTATTATGGTTGTTGAGTTAATGGGGTGGGTAGAATTAGGCATCCCTGTTTGTAAGTGAGAAAGCTGAAGCTCGAGAGGCGAAGTCACACAGCTAGTTAGTGGCAGAGCTGGGGCTCGAACTCGGATGTTTCTGACTCAGAACTTCACTCTGCTGCCTTTCCATAGAAATAGGGACCGGGAGGGGAAGATACGGATCCCTGAGCAAGGGCAGAGGAAATCTTCTAGAGAATTTTGATGTCTTGGGGTCCTGCTCCAGGTCGTAGGCTCCCTGCTCACAGAAGCAGGCTCCTTTGCACTGAGGAAGCCCAGGTTAGATAGATTCCTAGGAGGCTGGGTGCCTTTGCTGGTGTCCTGGCATTGACGAGGGTTCCTTGCTTGTCTTAGGGAATTCACCATCTGCCAGGTGCCCAGTCTTCACGTGCAAATGTGGGAGCATCTGCCAAGTTAAGTTAGGACTCTGGGTTGAGACCCAGGCATCAGCTTGTCATAAAGGATGTGACGTTCTTTCTTGTCTCTTTTCTTTTCCTTTTTCTCTTTCTTTTCTCTTATCTTTTTCTTTTCTCTTTCTCTTTCTTTTCTCTTTTTTCCTCTTTTCTGATGGGGTCTTGCTCTGTCACCCAGGCTGGAATGCAATGACATGATCATAGCACACTGTAACCTGGAACTCCTAGGCTCAAGTGATCCTCCTGCCTCAGCCTCCTCAGTAGCTAGGACTACAGATCTACACTACCATGCCTGGCTAATCTTTCTGTTTTTGAGAGACAGGGTCTTGCTATGTTGCTCATGCTGGTCTCAAATCCTGTCCTCAAGCAGTCCTCTTGCCACAGCCTCCCAAAGTGGTAGGATTACAGGTACGAGCCACTGCACCCAGCCTTGGATGTGACTTTTTATGATATAGGAGAGAAGGGGCTACTAGATCAGATAGGATTAGCAAGGAGTAAGGAAAAAAGAAAATTACAGTAGATTTTTACAAATTTATGGAGATTGTGAGTCCAGATTGTGACTGTTATGCTGCCCCATGATGTAAGAGACCTAGGCTGTCTTTGTGTCATGGCTCAGTGTGCCTCAGCACATGACTACACCTTGTGGTCTAATATAGCTGCTTGAGTTCCAGCAATCACACCTGCATTCAAGCTAGCAGGAAGGACGGTAAAAAGAAGAGCACACTCCCTACCTTTAAAAACCTCCCCTAAAGTTGTACACAGCCCTTCTCCTTACATCTCATTGGCCAGAACCTGGTCACATGGTCACACCTAGCTGGAAAGAAGTCTGGGAAATGTAGACCTTATTTTGAGTGGCCATGTGCTTAGCCAAAAACCAATGGTTCTGTTATGAAGGAAGAAAAAGTGAACAGCTGTTGGTACTGCCACAGCTGCCTTAAGAGCAAATTTATGATAACTCGAAAGCCGTAAAACAGAACACAGTTGCTCAGTTCTGGAATGTGTTGTCAAGTACCTGCTGTTTATAAGGCACTGGGCCAGGCAAGGTCACAGCTGCTTGTCTGCAGCTAATTTCATTTCCCAGGGACGAGGAGAAAATCAGGTCTGTGGTGGGGCATGGCCGCGGGCTGCAGTTCTGGTTCTAATTCCCCTGTGAACTAACTGTGGAACCCCATTTAGGCCACTTTGCCACTCAGCTCCCCACACTGTAAAATGGGGGAGTTGGTGAGATGAAAATTTGGCAGAGGGTCACCAGCAGCAGAGCCAGGATTTGTACCCCCAGCTGCCCAGCTCCCAAATCTGAGCTCTTAGCCACTGAGCTACACTGCCTGGAGATCTGTGGGCTGATGCTGTGGTTCTGTCCCCTCCGCTGGCAACATCCCAGCCCCCAGAGCCTCCTCTCTTGGCTGGACTTGCTGGCAGCTCGAGCTCACACTGTTCTGGTCAGCAGGGATTCTGGCCGAGGGCTGATCAAAGTGGCTGAGAGTGGGGAGAGGAGGGCCCGGGGCCCAGGGAAGATTTTGGTAACGAGCGAGCGGGATCCGGTGGCTCTGGCGTTGGGTCTAGGCCTGTGACTGTGTCTTACCCAGAGGCTAAGAAACAAACTTGGCAGTTGACACTGATTTTCAAACTCTCATTGGAGAAATCAACATGTGGGTGGTGCGTTAAAGAAAAGAATAAACAGAAAGAAAAACAAAAGATGTAAGTAGAATAGAAAATAGCAAGACTGCATTGTACAAAGTACAAGGCTAAGGACAGTTTCCCTGAAATTTTAATTTCCATTTTCTACATGTATACTGGGCTAGGATATAAGTATATTTCCTGCTTGCTTAGCTGTCAAGAAAGGGCCAAAGCCTTAGATCCAAACGATGGCCCACTCAGTAGACAGAGCTGTCGAGAATCATTGAAATTACTGGCTTGAGCTAAAAATATTTTTAAATTAATTTATTTGATATTGAAAGCAATCCAGCTCTGTAAAAAGTTTAAACAGCATAGAAGTGTACAAAATTTTTAGCAAGTTCCCTCTACCCCTAGCGCCCGCCTCCTAGCTCTGCGACTGCCCATTCTAAGTGCCGTGCAGGTCCCGTGGACCCTTCAGGAAAGTTTCGGTGCAGTACAGATGTCCTCTTTTTCCTCTAACCCAAATAAGGTCACCATAATATACCTGCTCTTCTGCAGCTTTTTAAATTTAATGGTTTTTCTTGACTTTTTTTTTTTTCTTTAACTCTGGACTCTGGCTGTATTGAGATGTGGTTCACGTGGCTTACAGTTCACCCATTTGAAGTGTGCAATTCAATGGCTTTTAGTACAGCCACAGTCAGGCAACCAACCACATTCCATTTTAGAGCATTTTCGTCAACTCAAAAGAAACCCCGTATGTATAAGCAATCATCCCTGTTTCCCCTCAACCACCTCCACCCTAACTCCAGCCCCAGGCAACCATATATCTGCTTTCTGTTTCGATAGATGTGCCTTCTCTGTATATTTCACATAAACGGAATCATGCAATATGTGTAGTCTTTTGTGACTGTCTTCTTTCACGTGACATAATAGTTTTAAGTTTCCTCCATGTTGGAGCACATTATCATTATTTCATTTTGTTAGTTGCCAGATAACATTCCATTATAATGAATATATCACATTTTGTTTATCCATTCACCGGTTGGTGGACAATTGGGTTGTTTTCTCTTTTGGCTATTATGAATAATGCTGTGAATATTTGTGTACGAGTCTTTTATTTTTTTTTTTTTTTTTTGAGACATAGTCTCAATCTGTCACCTGGGCTAGAGTGCCGTGGCGTCATCCTAGCTCACAGCAACCTCAAACTCCTGGGCTCAGGCGATCCTCCCGCCTCAGCCTCCCGAGTAGCTGGGACTACAGGCATGCGCCACCATGCCCAGCTAATTTTTTCTATATATTTTTAGTTGTCCAGCTAATTTCTTTCTAGTTTTAGTAGAGATGGGGTCTGGCTCTTGCTCAGGCTGGTCTCAAACTCCTGAGCTCAAATGATCCACCTGCCTCGGCCTCCCAGAGTGCTAGGATTACAGGCGTGAGCCACCGCGCCCAGCTGTAGCTTCCTCTTTCTAACGGTCAAACAGTATTTCAGGGTGTGGAAAGAAATACTGTAATTTTTAACAGGCCTCTATTGATGGACATTTGGGCTGCTTTTTGCTGTGACTGATCATGCTGCAGAGGACATTCCTGGGACACTCATTCATTCCAGGAAGTGTTTCGAGCGCCTTCTCTGTGCCAGGCACTCTTTGAGACACGGGGCGTATGGACGATAACAAAGTAAACAGAATGACTTCAGCCTCGGAGGATCACTGTGAAGAAATGAAAAGGGTGATGTGCTGGGGAGTGACCGGATATGCGTTTGGGGGGTTCTTTGACTTGGGGATTCAGGAAAGATTTCTCTAAAGAGGTGATCTTTCAACTGGGCTCTAAATTATGAGAGAGGACCCACTGTAGGAAGGTCGTTTCAGGCAAAAGCAAGAGCAAGTACAAAGGCCCTGAGGCAGCGATGAATTCGATGTGTTCGCAGAACAGCAGGAAACCCAGTGTGCCTGGAGAGTGGCCAGGACCGCAGGAGGAGTGGGCAGGAGGCCAGATGAGCGCAGCTCTCACTGCCTTAATAAGGCGTTTGGATTTTATTATAAATATTGAAGGGAAGCTGCTGGGGGTGTAAGCAAAGGAGAGACTTGATCTGATTTATTTTCTAGAAAGAGCACGCTGGTTGCTTAAGAAGCCGTTCTTTTCCCTACCTTGTTCCGCCATTTCCAAGCGCTGATTTCTTAGAAGTGGAATTACTGGGTCAGCGGGTTTGGATTTTTAAAATGTTCCCGGATGCTGCCAACTGCCTCCCTCAAAGTTAGCTCTAGGTATTACTGCGTGTGCCAGCTCTTGCGTTTGGGGCGAGGTGCCCAGCGAGCTCTCGCCCTCGGGGCAGCAGCACCCACTCCCTGGCTCTTGTTCCTTTGCAGGACCTTGGCCACTGCGTTTACCCAGTAACTCTGGCTGCACCGCGTGCCCCTCGGGTAAAACGGGCACCCCAGGAACATGGCAGACGAAGACCTCATCTTCCGCCTGGAAGGCGTTGATGGCGGCCGGTCCTCCCAGGCTGGCCACGATGGTGATTCTGATGTGGACAGCGATGATGAGGAAGGTTATTTCATCTGCTCCATCACTGACGACCCCAGGTCAAACCAGAATGTCAATTCCAAGGTTAATAACTACTACAGCAACCTAACGAAAAGTGAGAGGTATGGCTCCAGCGGGTCCCCGGCAAGCTCCTTCCATGTTAAGGTGAGTGAACCACCTGTTCTACCTGCCACAGGGATGGTGGGTTGGGCTCTTCCCTGTGTTTCCAAAACCTAGCCGGTGCTCTGAATTCTAGATCTGCGAATATGCTTGTTAAGATGGGAGGATTTTGTTGGTTTGAAACAAGTGTCATTACCTTGGAGCAATGTTTTTCAGATAGCTTCTGAGGTGTGAAAATCTTTTAGTGAGCCTTACCCAACTTTTTTTTTTTATTTATTTTTTTAAGAAATGAAACAGAACAGAATAAAATAGAAAATATTGGAGAATATTATAAATTGTAAAAATCTTCTTTCTTTTTTTTTTTTCTCCAAGAGACAGGGTCTCACTCTGTCACTTAGGCTGGAGAGCAGTGGCACGATCGTAGCTCACTGCAACCTCAAACTCCTGGGCTTAAGCGATCCTCCCGTCTCAGCCTCCCCAGTAGCTGGGACCACAGGTGCGCACCACCCCACCTGGCTAATTTATTTATTTACTTTTTTAGAGACAGGGTCTTGCTATGTTGTCCAGGCTGGTCTCAAACTCCTGGCTTCAGACCTCCCAAGTGGCTGGGGTTACAGGCATGGGCTACCGCACCTGGCTTAAGATCTTATTTCTTGAACACAGGTATGTACACGTTCACATACATGACCTTGGTGAATATATCACTTGCTTATGGTCAGTGCCCCAGTGTATTATTTTAAAGTAACGGAACAGAACAGAATAGAGTAGATATTGGAGAGCACTGCAAAGTCTGAAGATCTTATTGTTGAATCATATGTATATACCTGTTCACACACACAAATTTGGTAACTATATTGATTGTTGATCAGCCTCTCATGATGTACACATTGTTAATTTTTTTTTTAAAAAAATTACTTAACAATACACTTTTATTGAAAACTGCTTGGTAGGTGCCAGCCTGGGTATTTGATGACATGTGAGAGATAAATGCAAATTTAATTCATATCATGTATCTGTCTCTGGGCTATGCATTGAGTACAGAGAGGCAAGCAACAATTGTTTCCAGACATAAGTCTTCCCATTTCTCCAGCAGAGACATCAAAATAAAGAAAAACAGTATAATAAACTATTACATTGATACAAATATGTTTTAGGAGCACTGAAAAAATCTCATTTTACATTTACAGCCATCCTATGTGGTTACCATGGTGAAGGATAGACTAATTCTTGTTAATCATTATTTTTGACTCAATACCTAGTGTTGTGTGTTGCACAGTGTAGATGCTTAATGAATGTTACTTCTCTTTCTGCTCCCGCATTCAAGCACATGACCCCAACAATTTGTCATTGAGAGAGAATTAATGGTTTTTAAAATCTTTCCATGGATTAACTACCTTTTGCCAAATTTGTTTACGGGTAAAAAACTCACTGGAAGGTTTCTACCTCTCATGTCTTCTACGTTTGTCCAATTTGGGGTTAGATATTTTGATATTGCCCCTACATGTGTGTAGGTCAGTACAGGGACGTGGTGTAAAATGTGCTTCTTCAAGTTGATTGTGGTCACAAAGCCACTGATTCGGATTGGACCTCCTTCTCTGGACTGAGGGAAAGGATACTCACTGTGTTGGGGATTTGTGTTCATACCGTGGCAAAGCTGGTAGGTATTAGGGAGGGGGGAAAGGCAAACATTTTATCGGGTTTTGTATAATAACTGGTAAGGAAAAAATAAAAAATGCAGTACTGTTATCCTTATTTAATCCTCACAAATGGTAAATATCTATCCTGTAAGCTAAATGCCTATTACCACTTTGGGATTTAAAATTAAAACTTATTCTTCTATAATTTCTGAATTAATTTGTTTTTAGAAAACAATTTTAGTTCTTGGAGACAGTTGAGTCATTTTTCCCTTTCAGGGCCAGAGTTGTAGTTGAAGTCACTCTGGGGCAGGCAGCTCCAGAAATAGCCCCGCGGGTCTCCTCTGGGGTCGGGCGCCCCTGACAAGGCAGGTTTCCACTTTCCACGTTTCCTGTGCCGCAGCAGCTGTGCAGCGCACACAGGGGCCAGCGAGGGCAGCTGGACTGCCTGCTGAGAAGGGTCTGTTTATACACCGTGGTCCTCACAGAATGCTGTGTTTGCTTGAAACAAAGATGACAGTTCCATCTGATTTGACTTTAAAACAGTATATGTGTATCTATTTTATATATATATATGGGGGGGAGAGCGCGCGCGTGTGTGAGCGTGTGTGTGTAAAAAATCCACAAAAAGCCCTTGGCACAGTGCTGGCCCATAATAAAGACAAAAATGTTAGCAATTTTTTATACATCACTGAGTAAAAAGGCAAGTTCAAATTTTATATGATTGTTTTTGTTTTGTTTTGAGACAGGGTCTTGCTGTCTCACCCTGGCTAGAGAGCAGTGGCGTGGTCATAACTCACTGCAGCCTCAAACTTGTGGGCTCAAATGATCCTCCTGCCTCAGCCTCCCTAGTAGCTGGGACTACAGGTGTGCACCACCACGTCCAGCTAATTTTCTATTTTTTGTAGAGACGGGCAGGCTGTCGCTCTTGCTTAGGCTGGTTTCGAACTCCCAACCTCAAGCAGTCCTCCCACTTGGGCCTCCAAGAACGCTAGGATTGCTCGGCCCCATTTTTATTAAAAAGATTTTTTTTTAAATAAAATGATATGATGTAATATATATGTCTGTCAGTATTTATGTAGCAAAAACTATTTGAAGGAGGAATTTGTATCCAATAGTTAATGGTGATTTTCTCTGTGGAGGGAGGGTGCCATTAAGAGGCACTTTGATTATCCACATTATGTATATATTTAAACTTTTTAAACTTTTAAAGCTACATGTGTGTATAACTTGTATGGAGAAAAAGATATTTTTAAAAGAAGAAAAAAAAGCAAAATAACCAGGTAACGTCCCCTTCCCCAAACACACACATTGATCCCTCCTCAAAATGCATCACCTCTCCAAGGCAAAGTTCAGAATCCTCTCTTAGGACGAAAGCGTCTGCCAGGTTCCTGGGAGACCCTCTGGGCTCTGTTCACCCCCACCGCACATCTGGAAGCTCCTGGAATGGGCTTCCCTTGTTCACGTCTCTGCCTGAAACCTCTTTCAGCTGATGTCTCGGTCTGTTAAAATGACAGCCCTGGCTCCTCCAGGACCCAGGTTGAAGACATCGTTTCCTGGCCCTCTCTGCGTTCCCTGGGGCGCTTAGCGGACCTGTATGTGCGTGTGTCATTCTCCAGTGTCATTCTTTGTTTGAGTCAGTCCCTGACTGCAAGGCTAGGGGCTGTGTCTAATGGCACCTCTGTTCCCTTGACTTGCACACAGTGGGCACTTGGTAAAAGTTCGACTGTCTATGGGCAGGATGTAGCTCTTTATTTCCTACCATTCTGGGCTCTGTTGGGTTACCGTCACCAGGGGCGACTTCAGAGGGAGAACCCAGCTCAGTTCTGCAAACCACGTTCCCCCTGGCCCTCCACAAACATCAGTGTTTTTTTAATTTACGGTCGACCTGGCAACCTGACTGTTTAACCAAAGTGGCCTCCTGGCCTTCCTCCAAGGAACATTCCCGGCAGGTGCTGGGTGTGGATTGTGAAAGGTCAGGCTGTGTCACTGCCAAGGCCCAGCCTCTGCCCAGGTTCCCCTGAGATGTGGCAGAGTCACTCAAGGGGCCTCCCTCCCAGGCAGCCAAAGGATGTTTATAGAGTCCATCATAACGTGGGAAAGTGCTTCTGCTCCAGAGTTAAATTTTAAAAGAGTATAATGTACAGTTACAGCTCTGTGAGACATGTACATGTGCGTGTGCACACACACACACATACACAGCAAAAGCCTGGGAGAAAGCACGTCAACATGACTTTCTTTTCTCCTTCTCTGTCGTTTCTCCATTTTCTAGAATAAGCATATGTAGCATACATACTTTTAAATTTTTTAATAAGGTAAGAAATTTTATTTTTATCTACCTATTTTAGAGACAGGGTCTCACTTGTTGCCCAGGCTGGAGTGCAGTGTCGTGATCATAGCTCAATGCAGCCTCGAACTCCTGGGCTCAAGCGATTCCTGTGCCTTAATCTCCTGAGTAGCTGAGACTGCATGTGTGTGCCACCACACCCAGCTAATTAAAAAAATATTTTTTGTAGAGACAGGGTCTCGCTATGTTGCTAAGGCTGATCTTGAACTCCTGGCCTCCAGTCATCCTCCCAAATACCCAGCCAAGAAATTTTATTTTTTAAAAATCGATTTCTTCGGCTGGGTGTGGTAGCTCACGCCTGTAATCCTAGCACTCTGGGAGGCCGAGATGGGAGAATTGCTTGAGCTCAGGAGGTTGAGACCAGTTTGAGCAAGAGCAAGACCCCGTCTCTACTAAAAGTAGAAAAATTAGCCAGACATCATGGTTGCATGCCTATAGTCCCAGCTACTTGGGAGGCTGAGGCAGGAGGATTGTTTGAGCCCAGGAGTTGGAGATTGCAGTCAGCTATGATGATGGCAGTGCACTCTAGCGAGGGTGACAGAGCAAAACTCTGTCTCAAAAAAAAAAGAATTGTTTTCCTGGTCTGAGATCTTGATAATCATTCCACATCAATACATATGGATCGCCTCTTTTTTTTCTTTTAAGCGTGCATTAAATTGTATTTCATCACATGACATACTTTATTTATCTTAAGAAGGGACATTGAGTTTTTTTTTCTAGTACAAATAGTGCTGTATTAAATATCTTCATATATATAGGTATATATATCTCTACATATATCTAAGTAAACTTATAAAATACACATATTTTATAATCCCAGCTACTTGGGAGGCTGAAGTGGGAGGATCACTTGAGCCCAGGAGTTTGAGATCTGCCTGGGCAACAAAGTGAAACCTGACTCAAAATAACCCCCTCAAAACCATATATTTTATAATATGTAAATAATATATGTACAAGGTAAAATGAAATTCAAACCATGTAAGTGGTATACATTGGGAAGCAGGCTTTCCACCTCTGAGCCTTGTTTCCCTGGGTGATGTCCTTCCAGAATGTTCCTTGCATATACAAGCATGTTTATGCGTGTGACCCCCCTCTCCCCCACCTTTTCTTTTTCACAGAAATGTCGCAAACCTGTTCTGCACCTTCGTGGCCAACTTCCTATTGACCCACTGCGCTGCTCTGAGCTAGAACTTCTGTAACATTTGCTGTGGCCCGGATGTGTCTACATTGCTTTAGTCTTATCTACTCATTTAGTCTGTGTAGCAACCCTGTGATGATTGGCATTTTGCCAGGTAGTAAACCTGAGGCTCGGAGGCCTTAAGTCACTTGCCCTGATCAATGGCAGGGCCATGTTTGAACACAGGCGATCTTGCTCCAGAGTGGATGCTCGTAATCACTGCAGTGTCTTCTCACTTATTTTGTCGTTTTGTTTTTTGCCTTTAATGGCTTAATATCATTTCATTGTTGGACCGTAGTAAATTTAGCCAGTCCCTCATTGAAGGGCATGTAGGTTGTTTCCAGTCTTGTCCTGACACAAATAGTGCTTCCTGGTACATGTGTCTTTGTACCCATGAAGGGGTGTGCCTGCCCGACTCCCCAGAGGTGGATTGGCTGGGGCAAAATGTTTGTTTAAACTTGGCTGGGTGTTGCAATTGCACTTCAAAGAGGTTATACCAACGCACGTGCCCCTACGATGTACGGGCATAGCTGCTTCCCACATCCTGGTTGGCCCACTTTGGTGATTACACTCATGCTTGTAACCCTCCGAGGGCGGCTCTAAGAGTTTGGTCAAAGAACAATGATCGCCCCAGAGTGAGCCCAAGGAGCCAGTGTCTGATGACTCACTGGGGAGACAGGCATCTCTGTCGCCCAAGCCCTAGGAGGCCCCACCCTGTCAGCCTTGGGTCTCTGCCCATGCTTCTGACCACAGGAAGTGCTGGCACACTCGGAGGAGGTTAGTATTTTTTGTGCTCTATGTGGGATCAGAAAGTGAAGCTTAGGCTGCCTGGGTCCAAAAAGCTTTGGACTTCCAGCAACATAAGAGTCTGCTGGACAGATGAAGAAAAAGGAATAATGCTGGCATTAGGCAAGAAGCCACCCGGTGACCTGTTGTCTGGAATACATGAAGCTAAGAAGGTTTAAGCCCAGCTGTAGGGAACCCTCTTTCTAAAGGAATGTGTATGTGCTAAAGTCCTTTGTGGAAATGTGCTAGAGTATTTATTAACAAGGGTCTTCTTTTATTTATTTCAAAAAAATTTTGAGCACATATATTAAAATATAATTCCCATACCATACAGTTTACCTACTGAAAATGTACAATCCAATAGCTTTTAGTATATTCATAAAATTATGCATCCATCACCACAACCAATTTTTAAAATTTGTTTATTTTTGAGACAGGATCTCATTGTGTTGCCCACATTGAACTCGCAGTCCTGGGCTCAAGTGATCCTCCTACCTCAGTTTCCCCGGTAGATAGGATTACAGGTATGAGCCACTGTGCCCCACAACCAATTTTAGAACATTTTCATTACCCCAAAAAGAAACACCATGTCCCTTAGCCATCCCCTGCTAATATCCACATCCCGCCCAGCCCCAGGCAGCCACCAATCTACTTTTCTGTCTCTCTGGATTTGCCTATTCTGAACATTTCATGTAAATAGCATCATACAATATGTAGCCTTTTGTGTCTGCCTTCTTTCACTCAGCATGACGTTTTCAAGATCCGTCTGTGTTGTGGCATATATTAGTACTTCAGTCCTTTTATTGCTGCATAATATTCCATTGTATAGATATATACTGTATTTTAAACATTCATTCATGGTGGACATTTGGGTTGTTTCCACCTTTTGGGCTATTATGAATACTGCTGCTGTGTGGACATATGTTTTCATTTCTTGTGGGTAGATACCAAGGAGTAGAATTGCTGGGTCATTGGCAACGCAATGTTTAGTCCCTCGTTCTTGTAAAAGAACAAGCAACTGGGACTTGGCAGGCTTGGCTTGAGTCCTGGGTCTGTTATTTCCTGGATCTCACCCACCAGGGGAGATCAGTTGTAGCTCCTCTTTGCAACTGACAGTGATTTCTTTAGAATTTTTAGTTTAGTTTCTTTTACCATTATTTGTTTTATTCATCTTAGAGGTATTCCATGTTCCTTGCAAGAAAACAATGAAAGGATATCATTGCTATTAAGGTCTTAGTGTGTATTTCAGACTTTTCTGTACTTTCGTATAAATACAATTGCAAATAAATAAATATGGACTTTCTATTACTCTTGTAGGATGATGCTTTATATGTTCTTTAGTAACCAGTTTTTAATAGATCATCATATTTTTCAACATCAGTAAATGTGGATCTAGTCTGTCATTTTTTAATGGTTGATCACTGCGTGGATATACTACAGTTTCTTTAAGCATTGCTCTTAAGGGATTCTTAGGCAGTTTCCAATTTTTTGCTACGATATTCAGTGCCAGGTTCTGCTGATAATTGTCCTAAATCTCCAAGGGCCTGCAGCACAGAGTGGGGCAGCCACATAGCACCGTTGGCCTCTTCCCCTCCCTGAGCCTGGCTGTGTTTCCCCACTTGTTCCTGCCGCTTTAATTTGCCCCTGGGCTTGGTTTAAGCTCTTTACCATCTTCCAGGAGGGGAAAGGAGTCCGGCTGTCTCAGAGCTGTATTCTTAAAGTTTACGGAAGTGATGATGGGAAAACAAATGTCTTTTATGACAGTTGATATTTCAAGAAGGAGGCCTCATGAGTCACTGGAGAGGGGGATGCCTTGATTGCTGTGATAGTGGCAATAATATTAATAACATAAAAATGGCAGCAACAGCAAAAACATTCTATGTGCCAAAGAAATTGCAAACACACTACCTGTACATCTGGCCTCACTCCTTGCATATTCCAGGAAATATTATTACTATTATTCAATTTTTATATTTATTTTGTATTCTCAGGCATTGAAGAATCAAAGCCTTTATATTCTCTAGCCAGGGTTATATTTTCGTTTTTTATGAAACACTCACGACATCCTGTTCTGCATAAGATTAATCAGCCCACTCAACAGCTGAGTTCTAGAATCTTTAGAACTAGAAAATATTAGAGCTAAGATGGCCTTCAGGGTCATCTAACTCAGTGATTTTTTTTTTGTTTGTTCATTAACTTTGACTTACACAATGCAATACCTAAATACATTCTCATTGTAAAAAGAATGCAGTGTAGATAAAGCTGAAGTCACTTTGATCAACCTCTTATCCCCTCTACTCTCAGAGATAACCATTATATTTGGTGTAAATCACTTTTCAGACCCCTTTCTATGTATTTACATATAAATATACGTTTATGCTTATATCTACAGACGCATACTTAGAAAATCCATGGTATTGATTTGTAGGTTTCCTTCACCAGTAAATGGTGTCATAGTGTTTATATTGTTCTGCAGCTTGCTTTTTTCCCCCGAAACAGTAAGTCTGAGAAATCGCCCATGTGAGCACCTTGTTCTGAGTATACCAAATGTATGTGACCATCCCCCTGTAAGCAGGCAGGTTTTTCCGCACTGCTGGACCATTATAACATTATAAGCACTGACTGTCCTTGGGCCAGGTCACCTGGGCACACCTGGGTAGGTGATGGGAATGGCTGGGTCACAAGTCAGTGCAGAAGAAGGTTCACAGCCACTGCTAGATCACTCTCAAAGGTGGCAGTATCTGCTTTCATTCCCCTCAAGCTGTCTGAGACTCTCCACTTCCCAGGCCTCTATCAGCACATTTTTCCTGACCCACTGTTTCTGGGGGAAGCGTGTCTACCCCAGGTGCAGGGGCTATGAAAAACGTTGACCACCAGTAGCCAAAACCTTCCTAATCTCCATTCATAAACAGGGAGTGCAAGTTCCCACAGCTTGTCAGTGGTGGGCAGGAAGCAGGGTTAAGGGCCCCAAATGTTAGTACAGGACTTTTTATATTTGTACTTTTTAATAAAAAGTCAGTTACACCAAATCCACCTGTTGCCAATAAGGTGTGGCATGATTCTTTTCTGGGTTTGGGAAAAAAGGTAATCTTGACCCTGTGAAATACTACACCCTCTAATTCTGAAATACTTTGTTCCTTGATTGGTTTCTGTGGCTTGTGCCATGGCATCTGGCCAGGAGGTAATTTCCGTTGGTAATCCTCACTGAATGGGGACGGCCGCTGCCATTGGTGGCTTAGGGAGTGGCAGAGTCGGTGATTGAGAGAGGCACGGTCAGAGTCATGTGTCTCAGGCAGAGAGCAGGGCACCTGTATAGACACACTCAGAAGAGCAGCTTGCTGACTTCTCAGAACCCTGCCCACTCGCTGTCAAGTGAGGGTCAAAGGCTGTCCCTGCCACTCACAGCCGCTGGAATATGAGAAGAGACTGTGGCACTATAAAGTGCAGGGATTGAAATTCAGAAAACGTTTTAGATGTACACGTGTCTGCTGTGGGGTCATTTATAACAGGGAGACATCAGTGACAAGCTCAAAGTCCAACAGTGGAGAACAACAGGCGAATAGATAGTAACGACGAACTCACACAGTGGATTATTACGCAACTGTTAAAGCAGGTCAGAACTAACTTGTAAATTTTACAATTGTTTGATGTAATGCTTGTGTTTAAAAAAACATTTAAGTGACTTGTTCACTGCTTCTCAGAGTGTACTTAGGAGAACTTTTTTGGAGGCAAACTCGGTAATTTCTAAATTTTAAATGTGATCCAGCAGTTATATTTCCAAAAAAATATGTCCTACCTGAGATCTTGCACAAGTGCACGAAGATTTAGATGTGAGAGAATGTTCACTTCAGCACTATTTGCACTAGGAAATGTTGGCGAGAATCCAAATGTTCATGAACCAGAAGTTAGACAAAGACCTTAAGGTATATTTATACAGTTACATATCTGACAGCTGTGAGAAGGAAGTGAGGCCACCCAGCCAGTCTATGACACAGAAAGATGTCCAAGACCCTGTGTTAAGAGGAATAAGACGCAGAACAGCACATGTGGTGTGGTCGCAGTTGTGTTAACCAAGGCATGGGAAAAACTCATGAAATGTTTACATCTGCCGTCAGCTGTGGTTTACACAGGAAGTGGATTAGTCCTCTTCCTAGTCCAGACTTCTACAGTGCTTGCGGTGTTTACATGAAGCAGAACATACTTGTGGAATCAGGAAAAAAATCAAGGTCACTAAATAAAGTACAAAGAACCATTGACCCATTCTCCTGAAAGGATAGAAATTCTGTTTATTTACAGTGTGGATTCCAATCGTATTACAAAATGCACATAAAAGTTCTAGTTTGAGGACTAGTCCGAGGCATTGACTGTTGCTCTGATGGACGGCACAGGGTGTGTGGGAATTTTGTCTTCCATGTTTTCCAGGTTTTTTCATTAAGCCTAAATGAGCTTCCAAATTGGAAGAAAAGAACTGTAGGCTTTGTTGTTTGGACTTGGAGAGATTAGAAAGCCCCAGCAAGAGAGCCCTGAGCTGCGCATGTATGTTGCGAAAGGTCCAGCTCCTTTGCTGAGCCGCTTCTGTTCTGAGCAGGGCCCGGGCTGGGGATGTGGGTGGGGTGCGGCCCTGGCTGGGCTGAATTCCTGGGAAGCTGGACTCCCGCAGAGGCTGGGGTGGCTGAGGGATGCCAGTGGGGGTGTGGAGAGGTCTGGAATTGCTGTCCCTGGTTTTTTTGTTGTTTTTTAATTTTTTAATTTTTAAAATATTTTATTCATTTTAGAGACGGGGTCTTGCTCTGTTGCCCAGGTTAGATTCAAACTCTTGGACTCATAAAATGGGCTTTTAAAAACAAAAATTGGATTGTTCCATAATACGGTTTAGCAGCTTGTTCTCTTCTCATAATATGCCTTGGACATCTTTCCCAGTTAATGCTCAAAAAGCTCTGGCTCTCAACAGGTGTTGAAAGTTTGGGGGGTTAGTTTTGGTCATCACAATGATGGGGGCGCTACTACACAAGTAGGTGGAGGCCAGGGATGCTAGTGACCCTGAGATGGGCAGGGCAGCTCTGCACGACAGATTTTCCTGCATCCCACAGGACCTCGGAATGTCTCATGGGGATCGGTTCAGAGTGGTCTGAGTCCAGAGCTTGATGCTGCGTTCCACGTAAAGGCAACATACCTTTGGCATGGTTCTGAGATACTCTGAGCACAGCAAGGTCGTGTGTGTTATCTATGGGTTTCATGTGGGGCAGTAAAACGAGGTGTTATGCAATATTTATTATAAAAAGGAGGCACTGGGTCTTCCTATAGGACAAATGCAGCCTTTCAGAAGGCTGCTTAATCTTTTAAATGGATGTAATCAAAATGTCTGTAACCAATCCCCACAGATGAACATTTGGCCTAAATTTGATTCTGCATGATCACAATGATGCTTCCTATAAATACATGCTTGCACACTTGTCTTCATGTTTCTATAGGATCAATCCCTAGATGTAGCATTGGGTCTACATCTACTGGGCCAAAATTAAGGAATGCATATTTTTTTTCCATTTTACTACATTGCCGGTTGCCTTTTAGAAGAGGTTTATACCCACTGACGATCTGCGAGGATGCTCATTTCCCCACATCCTAGCCAGCACTCACTGAAATGTTTGTCAATCTGGATGGGGAAATGGTGTCCTAGTTTCATTCTCAACTTTCCAATTTCTAGTGAAATGGTGTTAGTTAAGATGCATCACTTCTGCCCACAGGAAGATCATGCCCATGAGAGCAAATAGGGTCTTTGCGGGGTATGTAGTTGTGTTCCAGAAAAAATACTACATGGGAGACTTGCTCTCTCACGGATGTCGTCTGTCCCCCAGAACAAACATGCAGGGCGAGAGGAAGCTGGGCTGCAGTGTCCCCAAGGGCCCTGGTCTGGCCCTAACGCTGCCTTTTGCCTTCTGCAGGAAGCCTGGAAGCACGCGATCGAGAAGGCCAAGCACATGCCAGACCCCTGGGCTGAGTTCCACCTCGAGGACATTGCCACAGAGTGTGCTACTCGGCATAGGTCAGCAGCTTGTCCCGGGGCCTTAAGGAGTCCTGGGGGCGGGGGATGGGTCCTGCTTCTGTTCACAGTCAGTGAGGCCCAGGTACCCTTGGGGGCCAGGAGAAGGGATTCATAACGACAGCAGCCAATACTGGAGTGTCCCAGGCTTAAGGTCCCAGGCGTCGTCGCACTGAAGCCTTCTCCAGCTCCTAGAAAGTACCTGTGAGGCCGGACTGGGCTGAGCTCTATGTTGCAGTAACAAATACCCCAGGGGAACCACGCAACTAAGGTGTATTTCTCACGCTTATGAAGTTGGGTGAGAGGTGAGCAACTGTTCAGGGCAGCTGGGACCCAGGTTACTTCCACCTCGTGGCTCTGTCGTCTTAACACGTGACCCCACCATCACTACCAAAGAGGAAGCCGGAGCATGGAGGTAGCACGCCAGCTGTTCAATGCCTTGGCCCTGGAAATGGCATCACTTTTGCATGCAGCGCATTGTGTGAGATCTGGTTACACAGCCTCACCTAGCTACAGGGGGACTGAGAAGGGTACGCTGCCCCCTCCACCTTTCTGCAATATATTCTTGGTTCTACCCTTCAAGAAGATGGCTTTAGAATCCCCCATGGACCCCCTCTCCACTGCTGGAGGCCACCCTCTTAGCGGAGTCTGTGGTCTGTTCCTGGCAGCCGCTGTCAGCACTGTAGATGCCCCAGCAGGGCAGGATATGGGCTTGATTCCTTTCTACCTGCGGGAGCACAGTAGGAGCTGGCTGGTGACACACGGCAGTAGGGGCTCAGCTGGGATCTCGGACAAAGCCAAACTGTGTTTATTTCCTAACCAAAGTGCCTGACTTTACCTTCCTTGTTTGGCAGTGGTGGGAGCCCGAGTATTGTTGGCTAAACTCTCCTGGGATTTCTAAATTGGAGGTTTCCTTCTCCATCCCTGGTTTTTTAAGAACTAGGATGCAATACAGATTTCCTGTTCATGCAGGTTGTTCCCAGGGTGGTTAAGAGCAAGGTTCTGCTGCTGAACCACCAATGCTGCGGCAAGAGCAAGGTTCTGGTTCCAACCAACCTGCATTTGGGCAGGTTACTTCACTTCTCTGGGCCTTAGAGTCTCCATCTGGACAATGGGCACAGTAATTGTAGCAGTCTCATTGGTGTGCCGGGGGAGTTGAATGAAGCAATCCATTTAGGCACCCAGGGTAGAGTGAGTGCTCAATGAACTTTGAGTAACGCTTACCTTTGTGCTGGTAGTGGTTGTGAGTGACAACCGAGGCCCTTCCAGTGTGCATTATCTCCCCCACCCCAGCTTCTGGGTGCCTCTCAGATTGTGGTCTCTTTTGGAGGTGAGGGAGGATTATTTCCTTTACCTTAGTCTCTGTATAGGAATAATAATAATAATCATTGCTGTTAGTAAGCACAGTACAGTTGACCCTTGATCAACATGGAGGTTAGGGGTACTGACCTCTTGTGCAGTCAAAAATCTGCATATAATTTTCAGTTTCCCTAAAACTTAACTACTGACAGCCTACTGTTGACCGTACCGTGCAATCAGAACGTATGGGAACGTGCCGGTAACAGACAGTTGATTGAAACGTAAATCAACTAGTATCTCCGTATATTTTATGCATTCATGACATACCTAGCTTTTTAATTTTTTTATATTTCTAGACTATGAGGTTCATCTGTGAGTTTTTTTCAAATTGTTGCAAATCTCTAAAAAAATTTTCCACCATGTTTGAAAAAAATATGTGTATAAGGTGACCCACCTGCTTCGAAGCCATGTTGCTCGAGGGTCAGCTGTGCTTGCACAGGCCGATGCCAGCAAGTTTGCAGCTCTGAAGTTCTCTCCTTCCTCTGAGCCCAGAGGAGGTTACCTGCCAGGCCTCTGCTTGTTTTTCAAGCTCTGGGAAAGCTGTTCTCACCTAGGCTGGGAGTGTTCTGGAGCCTGCCCCAGCTGCGGGGTGGGCCAGGAGAGGCCTCTAACTAGAGCTAAGAACACCTCAGCCTAGAGGGCAGCTTTAGACTTTAGGGATTGCCTGAACTGAGATTTCCACCAAGCAAACCTGTTTGAGGTGCAGCCAGGCCCAGGAGCTGATTTGCTCTGGGAGAGGAGAGATGAAAATGTTCCAGAACCCTTTCCAGCTCTCTCTCTGCCTTGGGTGTGCACCCATCTGTGGAAAAAACAAACTCAGTTTCTCCTACCTTACTCTCACAACACAGAATGCTTCTGTGACCCCAAAATGTGTGGGGATTTCTTCCCCCCAGCAAACAAGCAATCAGATCTGCAGAGGATGGCAGCCGGGTGTCCTCTGATTCAATTCACTTCTGATACTGTCTACCTGGAGGTAGCAACAGATCCCACAGGGTGAGGGCTCGGTCCCACGAGACTGCCCCCTACTTCCGATGCCAGTCGCAAGCCCCAGGCTGTTTTGTCTGTGTTTCTGACCAACCAGATATAAATTGGGGTTCCCACAGCCTCCTCCCTGGGTTCAATTAATTGGCTGGAGCAGCTCACAGAACTCCAGGAAACACTTACTCACATTTACAGGTTTTTTACAAAGGATACAGAAGCATGGAGCCAGGCATGCGGGAAGGGGCTCAGGGGCTTCCATGTCCTCTCCAGACATGCCACCCTCCGGAACCTTCCCTGTATTTGGCTGTCTTGGAGCTCTCTGAACCCCGTCCTTTTGAGATTTTGTGGAGGCTTCATTGCATAGACGTGATTGACTAAACTATTGGCCATTGGTGATCAACCCAACCTTCAGCCTTCTCCTCTCCCTAGAGGTCGGGGGTGGGCTGAGAGTCCAACCCTCTAATCCTGCCTCGGTCTCTCTGGTGACCAGCCCCATCCTGAAGCTACCGAGGGGCTGCCAGTCACCAGCCATCTCATTAGCATACAGAAAGACATCACTTTGGAGATTCTAAGGATTTTAGGAGTTGTATGCCAGCAAACAGTGTCTGAAACCAAATATGTATCTTATGATATCCCAACCTGGTGTTGGGGCTCAGAAAATGATACCCAAAGTGAAGGCCTTGGAAACAGCATCAGAAGCAAAGCCTTTCTCTGACCTTCTCCTGCCTTACTGTCGCTTGTCCCTCATTGTTTCCCACGGCAGGTCACAGAAACCTGACCCTTTTCCCCCAAAGCCAGCCATAAAGCCCAAAAATACTACTCTAGCCTTCCCCAAACTTTCTGTGTAACAGCTGGCCTTAAAGAAGTTAAGATCCTCATTCCAAAGGGGCCCTACCCCGTACTCAGAAGGAAGAAATGCTCCAACAGAGGGGTCAAGAAGGATCTGAACAGACTGGGTTTCCCCACTCAGTCTGTTACCCTCAGCGCATGCCCTTTTGTCCAGTCAATTTCTCCACAGCTGACCCAGCTTCACAGAACCTAGGCATGAAATCTGATAGCTTCCCCTGTATCTTTGGGTCTTTGTCCTGAAGGGTCCAGTGTCACGTAAAACTGTGATCAAAGTAATTCATCATGCTTTTGTCTTGTTAGCCTGCTTTTTGTTGCAGGGGTGTTGGCCGTGACCCCCGTGATGGCAGGAAAGGGATCACCCGTCTCTGTCCCTGCACCGCAGCCCCTTTCCTGGCTGGATCAGAGGCAGAACCCTCTCCCACCTCTGCCTGCACAGGACAGTTGTCACTGCTTGGGGGTCGCCCCACTGCCTGGCAAGATTGAGGGCACTGCCGCCTCCCTCCCTGAGCTGTCCATTCATCACGTAGACCAGTTATAATCAGGATATTTATTTTGTTTGTTCAATCGCTCATCCCACACGGCTTTATTTATTAAACATCCACACGCACCAGGCAGGATGAGGAAGACAGATGTGGGTCTGCTTTGTGGAGTCACCGTCCAGTCGGGGAGCCCGAGGCAGAGCGAGCCAGCAGGCGGCACAGTGGCGAGTGCTGGGGAGACGGGGCTGGGGGCACGGTGGAGCGGGGGCTGGGCCCTGGGGGCAGTGCGGAGCCCAGAAGGATCTCTTGCCTTAGCCAGTGAGGGACAGGATCATATTATGGACGCTCTGCCCTTGGGTGGGCTCTGGCCTCTGCAGGTACAACGCTGTCACTGGGGAGTGGATACAAGATGACGTTCTGATCAAGATGGCGTCCCAGGTGAGCAGGGCCCGGAGCCCCATGGGGACCGGGCTGAGCGGGGACTTTAGTCTGTGCACCCTGCCCTCCACACCCGCTTTATTTAATTTTTGTAAATTTGAATATTCTTCATGTTACCGTTTATTAATATTTTTTTGTAACAGCTTTAGTGAGGTATAATCCACATACCCTACCATTCACCTGTCTAAAGTGTACAGTTCAATGGTGTTTCGTATATTCACAGAGTTGTGCAGTCATCACCACATCTGATTCCAGAACATTCTCACACTCCCCAAATGAAATCCCATTCCCATTAGCAGTCACTCCCCATTCCCTCGTCTCCCCCAATCCCTGACAACCACTATTCCACTTGCTGTCTCTGTAGATTTGCCTATTCTGGGTATTCCCTATACTAAGATATCATACATCAAAAGACCATCCTGGACACTCTTGTTGAAAATCAATTGACTATAAATGTATATATCAGGTTTTCTTTTACATTGCTGAATTAAATTTTAAACCCATTACTGAATTGTTAAATAAATTTCAGTGGGTTGCCACCAGTCTTTGGGGAAAAGAAGGAAAAAAAAAAAGGCTAGGAAATAGTCTCCCTGTATAGTGAGGGCAAGGATTGTTTCGTGAAACTTTTTTGGTGTAACATACACACAGAAAAGCGTACGGCTTGCTGAGTTTTCACAAAGTGAACACCAGCATCCAGGTCAAGAAACAGAACGTACCCAGCTCCCCTCAGAACCCCTCCTCAGTGTCTACTGCCTTCCCCCAGGGTGAGCACCACTCTGAATTCCAGCACCCAGGTTAATTTTGACGTACTTCCTGTAAGTGGAAATATGTCATGCCATGTACGGTCATGCCATGCAGCAGGTGTTCTTTTGAGCATGGCTTCTGTTGGGCAACATTTCGTGTTCATTCTCAGCACCGTATGGTATTTCCTTGAATGAATAGACCTGATTGACTTCTCCAGCGTATTTTTGATGGACACTTAGGTTGTTTCCACTTTTTTCTGTTACTGACAGGGCTGCACTGTTCCTCCCCCAACGTCCTGTCCCCCGTGGGTTCCTCCCCTCAGCTGGGATGGAGGGATGGGGTGGTCCTCGTGGTCCCAGAGCCTCCAGGCTGGAAGGCCTTTCAGGCTTTGGTGGAGGTGCAGGAGGGGAGGGCCCAGGGCTCTCAGGATTGAAATGAGGTCCAGGGCACAGGCAACCATTTGGTGGGTGACATCTCCTGGCTCAGGGCTGCTTCTGGGTGGGGTGTGGGGACTGATTACTCTCTGTGTGGTGTCTTTCAGCCCTTCGGCCGAGGAGCCATGAGGGAGTGCTTCAGGACGTAAGTGACTCAGCCTGGCGCTTGGGGCCCTGCCCAGACTCCCCCAGGCCTCTGAGAGCTAGGGCACTAGGACACCTTTGGCCAAAGAATGGAGACAGTAGCCTCTGCCCTCTTGTGTCCGAAGTTTCTCTCCTTCTGGTCTCCCTTGGCCCACACACGAGGCCTGGCTGTGGGGATGGCTCAGGAAGAACAGGGAGTATCCCACTCATCTCTGCTCTGGCGCTTGGAGGTCAAGGCAAACGGGTTAGGAGGCCATTAACAATGACCCTGAACCGCCCTTCCCAGCTCTTTGAAGGATACAGTGGGGCAGGAAAACCCTTTCCACTGCCCACATTTTTTTCCTGACCCCAGCCAGCCAGGCAGGGTGTTGCTGTCCTGAGGACCCAAGACTGTGGTCCCAGAGCACCCAGGCAGGCTCCCTGCTGCCTCTCCCCCCAGGAAGAAGCTCTCCAACTTCCTGCACGCCCAGCAGTGGAAGGGGGCCTCCAACTACGTGGCAAAGCGCTACATCGAGCCCGTGGGCAGGGATGTGTACTTTGAGGACGTGCGTCTGCAGATGGAGGCCAAGCTCTGGGGGGAAGAATATAATCGACACAAACCCCCCAAACAGGTGCGTGCACCCCACCCGCCTCCTCCCCATGCCAGGGCAGCTGGGCACAGTGTCTGGGAATGAGGGTGGGGCCTATCGCAGGGTCCCCCTTCACCTTAACAGTGGCCAAGACAACCACTGTTTATTGAACATGGTGGGCCAAGTATTCTATATGCAGAGAGTACTGTTCTCAAAAATGGAGCTCTGAGATTGGAATGTTTTTATCCCTATTTGTAGATGGATATTAGTCAGGACTTTAGTTTGCAAATGACAGAAACCCACTCAAATTGATGTAATCTAAAAAGGCAATTCACTGCCTCATGTAACTGAAAAATAGTGTGGGCCACAGGCATGGCTGTATCCAGGACCAAACTGAAGTTGTCAGGAATCTTCCTCCATCTCTGGGCTGGGTGTTCTTCTGTGTTGATGTCACTCTCAGGCAACCTTTCCACTTGCAGTAGCACATCAGCCCCCAGCAGCTGTGTTCTGTCTTCTCAGCAGCCTTGTCATTATGAGGGTACCTATTTTCCCAGAAATTCCAATGAATGTCTCAGAACCGAGTGTCATTGGCTCTGATAAGGTCAGATGCCTATGGCTGAGCCAATCACAGTGGCTGAGGGGAGGGGATATGCAGATTGGGCAGGCCTGAGCCTTGTGCCCACTTAGAGCCGGAAATGTAGGGTTCCACCCAGACCACCTGGGCTGAGATTGGCAAAGGGGTGGCTCCCAAGGAAACAATGAAAGGACAGGGAAATGGATACATATCCGCTCCTTGAGGAACCCAGGGCTCTGAGAGGTTAAATGACTTGCCCCACCAGGCAGGGATGCAGCCAGGGCTCAAATCCAGGTTGTCCAGCCCTCTGCTAGGTTGGGTCCTTTACCGGAGCTGAGCCCTAGGGTGTTGGGTGACTGTGGCCAGGCCCAATTTCCTGCTGCCTGTGGGCATTTGAGGAAACATTGTTCCAAGCCTCTGCCCTGCCTAAATTCACTGTTCAGCCCTCCTGCAGTTTGAACGTCTGCTAGATGCAAGGTCTCCTGGGTGCCTTGGGAGAGCCGCACTTCTAGGCAACCAGCAGAATTCATTGAGCTCCTCCTGTTTTCTGAGCCCTTAATTTAAGCATACTTGGGATGGGCAGAAAAACCATAGTCCCCACTCTGGAGGGCTATGACTTCCTCAGCTATTTGCTGTGTTTCAGCCTGGCCTCCTTTCTCTTCCTCCCTGAGCTTGTTCCTGCCTCAGGACCTTTGCCCTGGCCATACCACCAGCCTGCATTGCTTGTCTCCATGACACTTGTGTGACTGGTCCTCTCATAGCTCAGGTCTCAGCCCATGTGTCCCCTCTGCAGGCAGGCTGGCTCAGACCGACCTAAGTAGGCCCTCCACCCAGTCACCTCTGCCAGGGCATTCTGGTTTGTTCTGTTTTCTTTTTTTTGGAGCAATTAAGCAAAGAGAGCTTTATTCATTTAGTTCATATGTTAGTTGCTTCTGTCCCCGAGGGCAGAGGTTTATCTGTTCTGTTCAGTGCTGTCTCCCGGCACCTAGATGTCCAGTAAGTAATAATGCAGTTGAATGAAGGGGGAGGGGAAGGGATGTGGTTGTTTGAGGAGGTCCTGGCTGTCCACATGTGACTATGCCACTGCCCCTCACCCAGGGAGCCCTCTGGCTGTGCAGGTGGCCCTGATGTAGCTTTCCTGGTAGGGATGGAGCCAGCATTTGGGGTGGAACCCTCTGAGAACTGCCCCTTTCCTCCTTCCCCTCAGGCTGGTTCTCAGAATTGAGGTGGTGTTTGGGGGAAGCTGTCAGCTCAGGGCCCGTTTGGCCTCTGAGGCTGTTGTCTGCCTGGTGACTCACACTCCCTGGATGGTCGTTGCCTTGGGAAACCGGGAGCTGGCTCCTCCCATGGTTTAGGTGGCACCAAGGGAGCGGGCGCTGTGAATGAGACCTTATATAACAGGGCAGGAGATCCACTTTCGAAGTCACAGGTCTTCCCTACCCCAGTTTATAGACCGTACACACTATTTATACATTTTCATCTGCGTATGAGATTAGACACGTACTTTGTTAAAAAAAAAAAAAAAGTCGGCAAAGAGTGTCAAGGTTCCCCATAATTCCCCACTGCAGGAGAAAACCGCTGTTTACAGGTTCGTATATACTAGATTATTAAGTAAGAAATGTCCGATTTCCTTAAGAACTAAGTTTGACAGTTGATATCTCTGACATTTCCTTTTGACACTTCTTGTTTTATTTTTATTGTGAAGGTACATCCTCATTATTTCAAACACACATTTGGCTTGTGATTATCTTTCCAGTTTTTTCTTTTGAGCAATTTTTGTGAAACCATGGATAAGTCAAAAATACGTGTTATTTTCAAATGTGAGTTCGAAACCAGTGCAGCACAGACACCTTGAAATATCAACGAAGTGTTTAGGAAGGATGTGACTAATGAATGTGCAGTATGTCGATGGTTTGAGAAGTTCCATTCTGGTGATTTTAATCTTGAAAACGAGCTATGTGAGTGACCTGAGATCAAGGTGGATAATGATGAGCTGAAAGCTGCAGTGGAAGCGAATCCATCTCAACCTACGCATGAATTAGCAGTAATGTTTGATGTTACTATTCCAACAGTATTGGACCATTTGAAACAAATGGACAAGGTAAAGAAGCTGGATAGGTGGTACATGAATTAAATGAGCACCGGCAGAGAAATCATCGCGAAGCTTGCCTTTCTTTGCCGTCGAGACATAAAGACAAACCATTTCTATACGATGTTGTTAGGTGAGATGGAAAATGGATTCTTTTTGACAATCACGAGCATTTGGCATGATGGTTGGATAAAGATGAAATGCCAAAACACAGTCCAAAAATGGATATTCATAAAAAACAGCTAATGGTCTCTGTTTGGTTGTCCAGCACTGGTATTATCCACTACAGCTTCATGAAACCTGGTGAATCAATTACAGCGATGTCTACTGCAACCAACTGGGTGAAATTATGAGGATGCTTGTGATTAAGCAGCCGAGATTGGCCAATAGAGACAGGCCAATTCTCTTGCAAGACAGCGATTCACCACATGTCACACAAACGATGCTGCTCAAACTACAGAAGCTGGACTTGGAAAGTCTTTGTTATCCACAGTATTCACCAGACCTTTCACCAACTGACTATCACTTCTATCAGGCTTTGGACCACTTCTTGCAAAGAAAAATATTCAGTTCTCAACAAGCTGGAAAATGCCTTTTCGAGATTTCACCACTCGTTCTCCAGGTTTCTTCACTGCTGGCATAAACAAGCTACCATTAAGATGGTAAAACTGTCAGTAGTTTAAGTGCACACTTTGATTAATTGTACTGCTGCTTGTTTAAGATATAATAAACTTTTGATTTGAAATCGGACATTTCATATTTAATTACCTAATGTTACTCTAGAATTGTGTCTTTGATAATAATAACATGAGCAAAATTTCCTGGCTCCTTTGTGCATCAGTACATTTAATGCATGTACTAAATCTGAGATTCCCATTCCACAGGTGAGGAAACTGAGGCATAGAGAGGTAAAATAAGTTACCTAAATTCACAGCATTAGTGTAAGACACAGGTCAGGTTGCTTAGCAAACAGACCCACAAATATGCGCTGACATGAGATGGTTTCTTTCTTGCTCGTGTAAAGGTCTTATTGATGGGTGCCACAGGTTGGGCTGGTACCTCACCTTCTTGAAGCCATTCAGAGCCCTGTGGGGGTTGCTGTGGACCACGTGGTCAGTTCTGGTTCACAGGAAGAGTCCACCTTATGGGACAGGCTGGAGTGATGTCATTGTAGCTGCTCACTTCCCATTGGCCGGGCGTGGTCACACGGCCACACCTAGCTGCAAGGGAAGCTCAGCAACATCATTCCAGCTGATGGTTGTATATCCTATTAAAATTCAGGGATGGGTGTTTTCATTCTAAAAGGAAAAGGGGAGAATGGATTCTGGGGACAAACTAGTAAGTGATGGACCCAGGATCTGCCTAGGCAGCTGGCTGCTCTCAACCCCTCCTTCTGCCCTTCCACGTGACCCCACTCCCCCTTCTGCCAGGTGGACATCATGCAAATGTGCATCATTGAGCTGAAGGAGAGGCCAGGCAAGCCCCTCTTCCACTTGGAGCACTATATCGAGGGCAAGTATATCAAGTACAATTCCAACTCAGGCTTTGTCCGTGATGACAACATCCGCCTGACACCGCAGGTGAGTCCCCAGGCTCACCCTGCCTGCACCTCAGCCCTCTGCCCCCTTCATGGTGGGAGCCTGGCTGAGTTCAGCCCCTAGAGAGGGGAGGGTCCCTGTGGGTATGGGGCCTCACATCCTCAGAGGACCCTCAAGTCCCTTGGACCATTCTGTAGGAGACTCTGTAATGGGACACCTGTCACCCTATGCTGGCTTCTGTCAGCAGACCTAAGGTGACCACAAGACTGGAGCCCCAAGATCTCTGCTGATTGAACAGACCTTCCTTTATCTTTTTCTTTATACACCTCCTTGCAGAGAAAGCCCCCAACTTGGGCAGAGCTAGGGCATTTCAACCCAGAGCAGAGGCTGGCCAGTGTCTGCACAGGTCACAGCCTGGTCTCTTGCAGCCACCTTTTTCTTCCTGTCCCCCACAGGCTTTCAGCCACTTCACATTTGAGCGTTCCGGCCATCAGCTGATAGTGGTGGACATCCAAGGAGTGGGTGACCTCTACACTGACCCACAGATCCACACTGAGATGGGCACTGACTTTGGAGATGGCAACCTAGGTAGGTAGGAAAGCCAGCCTATTTCCACGGATACCAAGCTTCCCGCTAAAAATCTCCCAGCTCTTTATACACCAAAGGAAACAGGCTGAGTCCGTGTGAGCTTTCCTAAGGTCATCGAGATAGGAGCCTGGGATGTCTGACTGCCCTAAGCTCGACACACTTTACACCTGCCTCAGCCACATTTATGGAGCTGGCACTACCCCTCCCCTATCACAAAGCAAAGCAACACTCCAGATACTCCTGCTCTGTCCACAGGTGTCCGGGGAATGGCGCTCTTCTTCTACTCTCATGCCTGCAACCGGATTTGCACGAGCATGGGCCTCGCTCCCTTCGACCTCTCGCCACGGGAGAAGGATGCAGTGAATCAGAACACCAAGCTGCTGGTGGGTGCCCAGCGTGAACCTGCTTGGCCTGGCAGTCCCTTCTGCTACCCAGACAGCAAGCCCTACCTCCCTGTGTGGTGACAGCCAGGCCTGGCAATGCTTAACTGAAGAATACCAGGGCAGAAAGGATCAATCCCATCTGTGCCACAACTCGTCCCCCCCCCCCAGCTCAGTACACAAAGCCCTCGTGAACATCCCCACAATAGAATGGTTGGTATCTGCTCGAGTCGGGCCCATTTTTGATGAGGGCGAGGGGAGCAGACATGCAGAGACAATGAGAAGGTGTGTGTGTGGTGTGCATGTTTGTGTGGTGTACTGACAGATGACTGAACTTAAACTTGGCTCTCCGGGCACCCTGATGTGTCCGGGATGAAGCCCCTTTCTCCTGACCTTGCCACATGGACCGGATACAAGAGAATTTTGGCAAAGACCAGCCTGGGGTTCTGGACATAGAGTGGAATACATTCTCCAGCTCACAGCTATAAAGTGTGGTGAGCACTTGAGAGGCTGGCAGGTCCTTTGAGCTCCTGTTCCAGATGCCCCTTCTTGGAGGCCTTAGGGTTAATCCCTACTGATTTTTTATAAATTTTCTATCAGCCCCCACATGGGCATATGCAGGAGCCATGGCTGAAAGGGCTTCAGAATTAGAGGGAACAACAGGAAGAGCCCTTCATTTCCCAGAGGGTGCCTGTGTGACATGAGTATCCCTGTTAATGTCCCCAGCAATCAGCCAAGACCATCTTGAGGGGGACAGAGGAAAAGTGTGGGAGCCCCCGAGTAAGGACCCTCTCTGGGAGCCGGCCCCCACTGCTCCTCCGCCTCTCAGAAAACTCTGGAGATGAGAACATGAGCGATGTGACGTTTGACTCTCTCCCTTCCTCCCCGTCTTCGGCCACACCACACAGCCAGAAGCTGGACCAGCTCCGTGAGTGATGGTTTGGTCCCCAGTCACTGTGGTTGGAAGGGACAGGCAACGGATAGGGCAGAGCTAAACTGGCTTTCATTTATGTTAGAAAAATCAGACATGCTAACCAAAAAGATCATGGTCCCGATGGTTTTACAGGTGAGTTCTTTGAATGAACTTTCAAGACATAGGTCATCCAAATGCCATAAAAACAACTCCTATTGTAGAAAACAAGGTAACATTTTTCAGTGTGTTTTATGGAACTAGCAAAACTCATAAACCAAAATTTGAAAAAACATCAAAAAGGAAAACTATATCCCAACCTCACACATATATACACACATACACAAAACACACAAATTCTAAATAAGATATTAATAGTAAAAACTAATAGTATTTTGAAAGAATAGTCTGTCAAATAGGGTTTTCATGGGAATCTGAGGGTTGTTCAATGTTAGGAAATCTATTAACGTGATATTAATAGGTCAGAGGTGAAAAATGGAAACAGTGTTTGTGAAGTTGAAGTGGTAGAGTTTGTGGGTATGTGGATGAAGATATGCAGGAAAGGCAGGGAGCAAGGCTGACTCCAGGACTTGGGCCTGTAGAATTGGAAGGATAGTGTGGTCATTTATTCAGGGAAAGTCCGTAGGGGAGCAGGCTCAGAGTAGGAGAGGAAGATTTTATGTCGAAACGTTAAAGGAGCCCTGTAGACGTCTCCACTGGAAGGCCTTTGGGATTGTGTGGAACAGGGGTCAACTGACTTAAAAGAGACAAAGAGGAAACATTTTAAGCCTTGCCGGTCATTCAGTCTCTGTATTTGCAACACGAAAGTAGCCACAGAAAATTTAAGTGAATGGGTGTGGCTGTGTTCCAATGAAACTACTTGTGGACACTGAAATTTAAATTTAATACAATTTTCACATGTCACCAATTCTTTTTCTTCTTCTTTTGACTTTTGACAACCATTTAAAAATGCAAGAGCCATGCTTAAAATCTGTGTAATAACAGGCAGATTGGGCTCGAGAGAGCTCAGGGCAGGAGACAGAGATGGAACCAGCAGGAGATGGCTGGTTTTGAAGCTGTCTGAGGCCCACTTCTTGGGCCCCAAATGTATGAGTGGATTTTCTTCCTTCACAACTGCCCCCTACTGGGGGCCGAGTGTGGGCCAGGCACACGTGCTAATAAACACATTGTGAGTATAATTGCATTATCACAGCCTTGAGGAGGCTTGGAGGTGAAGCTGCTTGCTTAGAATTATGGAGCTGGCAAGTGGCAGACTTAGAGCAAGTTTTAGGGGAAGAGCTGTAGCCCCCAGATGTGCCAACAACATTCTTCTCCTTGTTTGTGCCTTTCTTTAAAACTAAAAAAAAAATAATAAAGGCTTAGTGTCAGGTGTGGTCTGCTTTGGGCTGTAGGTTGGTCTTTGAATATTCCCGCAGTGGAACCAATACAACACATCATCTCTGTCTCTCCCTGCCCAGATTGGCCAGTGTTCAGTGACCTCGATAACATGGCGCCCAGAGATCATGACCATCTGGACAGCCACCGGGTGAGTGCAGGAGAGAGGCTGTGGGTTCCAGTGCCCTTGGGGTGGGAGGCCTGGACTCTATCCCAATGGGAATTGAGGGTGAATCTTCAACTTCAGAGGTGGGCAGCCCAGCCCAGATCTCCCCTGGGCACTGCCAGGAAGGCACAGGGTAGGGACGGCAGGAGGATGCAGATGGATTCCAGCCTCCTGACCAAGGCAGAGCTTTCCTTGGGGAAGAGCTGGGTCTGTTGCCGTTCCTGGAGACGGTTAGGGAAGGTGGGACTCCACATCAGCAGCAGTGCAACCTTCTGGTAAATGCCAGGTTGGTTCAGCCCCAGGTCTGGTTTGTGTAGACAGTTATCTCGTTGGGCCACTATACTGGGTCTCAGATCTGTAACATGTAGCACAATAAGCTTTGATGCTCTTGGGTTGGATAAACAGAATGTTTCCTGCAGCTTCAGGTTGACTCAGTGGGAAGAAACTAAGGCATCATATTTGCATGTATGCAAATGTATATTAAGGGGTCAAATTAAAATTTCTTATGAATTTTTTTTAAATAAACAGACTTTGCCGAAATGTCACACTTGCATAGACCACAAGCTCACTTTAAGCTGCACTCTCAGATTGCCCCAAAAGTTCAGGTTCACTCTTGGCTGCTTTTCAGAGTTCTTGAGTGGAAGAAAAAAATAATAATAACTGATACATCTGGAGGCGTCACTATGGGCTTGGTAGGTAGTCTCATTTCATCCTCACAACGTATGAGGTAGATGTTATTTACTTCTTCTAGAATCAGAATAAATGTTAAGATTTTAGAATAGGTAAGAAACACATCCTCATGTGTCAAAAGGAAAAGGCATGAAGGATTAGCAAGGTGACGAGTTTTCCCTGCACCCCTGCCCTCTGCCACCTGCTTCTTGTCCCCAACGTTAGCAGCTGCTTGGGCAATTCTCTCATTATCCCTGGTTTAGAGAAGAGGAAACTGAGGCACAAGAAAGTTAGGCTGCTTGCTCATGGTCACTCAGAGATGCAGCCAGGGGACAGACCAGGCTGTCTGACCCCACGCTCACTCTCTGTCTTGCCGTCCTTGTGTCCGTGTCATTTCTCAGATGGGGAAACTGAGCTTGGAGAGCTCGGCTGCCTCGCTGGGATCACAGAGCTGGGGTTTGAACGAGTCTCTCTCTGTCACAGCTTGGGAGTGACTCCAGAGGGTGGGACGAGGTGCCCAAGGCTGTGGAACTCCCGGGAAGGTAGGGCCTGTGATCCATTTTCAACAACAGCCTTTCACAGCCAGGTGCAGTGGCGGGTGCCTGTCGTCCCTCGGCAAAATAAGCGCTTTAATTTTATTATACACAAATTATACCTCAATTTAAAAAATTGAAATGGTTTTTTTAAAAAAGCCATCAGCCTTTCAGCTCACACAAGTCAAAGGCTCTAGAATTGTCTAGAGACAAGGGCAGGATCCTCTGAGGACAGCACAGTTCCTTGGGCTCGAGTGGGTCCCTGGCCAGACCGGAAGCCATGGATTTCACTATACATGTTTGAATGACTCGTCTATCTGCAAGAGTGATCCAGGTTTTACATTTATGGTAGCGATACCAAGCTGCTTTAAAAAACGTATATTTATTTAAGTAACATACGATGGTTTCTCTAAAGACATGAGAAGCATGAATTCAAGAAAGTGGTTTTATGTGGAGGGGGAAGAGAATGGAAGGGGAAGGGACACACAGAGGTCCAAATTTTAACAGTAACATTTTAGTTCCTTTTAAAAATATCTCAGGTTACTAAGGCATAGTGTCAGGAGTTGACAAAGTTGGGTGGTAGGTGTGTCGGAGTTCATTTTAGAATTCTTGATACCTATTTGTGTGTTTGAAATACTTCCTAGTAGAATAAAGAAGGAAAGAAAATAAAAGTATTCGGTAACTAACGGAGCAGGTGACGTGCAGAGAAGGCCAGAGCTCAACGTTGGTAGCACGTGACTGAAGTTTTAGAGATTCTAAATTGTACCAGATTCCCTTTCAGAACAGAACTCAGGTCTGGGAGAATAAGAAATACACCTAGGTGACCTGTGGAGTTCTGGTTGAGGACTTACCGATGGTAAATATTGTTCCCAAGGCTGTATTTTTGTCCATGGGTCTCAGACCTGAAACCAGCCTTTGTTTTTCTGCCTGTGAAGTGGGTGAGTCACTCTGAGTAAAGCCCTTACAGTGATCCACGTTTTCAGTGTGTAACACCTTGTTTCATCCTCACAGCCAGTCCTTTGATGTAGGTGCCATAATGAATCCCCAGAGCTAAGGACACTGAAGCTCAGAGAGGTTAAGCAACTGCTCAGGGTCACAGCTGGCGAGTGGCAGAGCCACGTTTGAGCCCAGGCAGTCTGGCTCCAGAGTCCAAGGTCTTCACCATTACTTTATCCTGCCTCATTGTCACCCAACCAGCAAGGGGCAGCAGGAAGAGGGTGTTAAGTGAGGTGATAGACAAAGGAGAGAAAACCAATGGTTAGAATGTCTAGATGTTACCGCCAGGTACTCAGAGGACCACTGGGACCCATTAGGGTGGAAACTTACTAGATGCTCATGGTGGGTTGGAGAAAGAATTCTCACACAGAGTTTAGGATCGGAAGATGTACAAAGTTTATTTGTTTTCCCGAGAAAGAGAGAGAAAGAGTGTGAAGGAGGGAGTGGCCACAGCTCACAGAGGAAGGAGTGAAAGTGCCGGGTAGTTGAGAAAAAGCAGCTGGTGTTTTGAAGGGTAAAGATAGTGCTTGTTTTCCATCTGCTGTAGCAGACTGATAACAGGAGCAGCTGTGGAGCAGTGGTATTTGCTTCTTCTATTTTTTTTTTTTCTTTTCTCTATGAAGCCAGCTTATCTGAGTCTTTGAAATATGTTTCTTGCAGGAAGGGAGGCAGAGAGTTGGAGTGGGGAGTTCACACCCCTACTGTCTGCTTAGGGCTCTTCAAGGCTGAGAAAACGAAGTCTTAGAGATAACAAGTTAGACCCCCGGTGTTTTAATTAAACAAAACAAAGGGGATAGTTGTGAGGTTTTGTTTTTGTTTTTTTTTCCAAAGGGGCAATTATGTGGTGTGGGTTTATTTCTTACTTTCTGTTTGATAGTTTATTTTCTTCTGTTATATAGGTTATTAGTAAGGTCACCTTTCAAATGCTAAGGTCATCTTCTCTCCACAGGACTCTGAGAACAGTGGGGACAGCGGATACCCCAGTGAGAAGCGGGGTGAGCTGGATGACCCTGAGCTCCGAGAACATGTAAGGAATCCACAGGAAATGAGACTAGAGTCCCCTGTTGCCTCGTTTGTCCTCCAGGAGGGTAAAAATCCCCCTTCCTGAAGGGGGGAATGTAAGTGTGTCCTGGGAAGATAAGAAGTAAGTTAATAAATAAGATTATTTCAGATAAAGATTAATGCAAGGGAGAAGATAAAACAGGATCATGTGGACCAGTCAGGGGCAAGTGAGGAAGCTTAGATACAAGGTTGAAAATCGCCAACAAGTCTTACAGTGCAGCGGGAGCCTTTGGCTGCGGAGCAGGGAGGGCGCAGGCGTAGGTGGGAGGGCCCAGCTCCAAGGCACAGGGTCCTGGCAGTCCCTGGGGAGGGCTGCAGAGGTCAGTTTCCTCAGGCACCCTCCCCACAGCATCCTGGGAGTGTCGGCCATACTGACCATGTGCCCACATCGAGCTTGCACATCAGGGCCAGTCTTGCTGGGAGACCTCTGGTCTCAGCTTTATGATCGTGAATATGAAACATGCAGTAAGAGCTTTGGCCAAAGGAAGGACTCGGCACCGTTTCCCCAGTGGCTTTATGCTGGGATCGGGTTCCGTCTGTCCACACAGTGAGAGGGACCTCGAGGCTATGGCTGCCCAACACGCCGTTCCTACCTGTGACCCAGCATCCCCTCTGCTGGGCAGACGGAGGCTCCAGCTTCCCCTGGGAGGGCGGGGCTGGTTGTCGGTGGGGAGGTTCTTGGGGGAAGACCTGCTCTTTGGATCACCGTCATCTCTGCCACCCTTCAGGGCCACTCCAACAGTAGTCGGCGGTACGAGTCTGACGAGGACAGCCTGGGCAGCTCCGGACGGGTAATCGACCCCTCGGCTCCCTGGGCAGGGCTGCCTGCTCGCCTCCTCTGGGCTTTGTTGCTGTTTCTCCTCCCTGGTGTCACTGCTGCCTGCCCATCTGCCTACATGTCCTAAAGGAAGATTTTGCAAAGGAGCAGATCCCCTCGGCAAAGGGATTTTTGAGCCTGTGTCCTGGACAGGATATGGGGGGAATTGTGGGGAGGATCAGAGCAGAACAGCCCCATCCTGGAGGGGACATCACAACAGCTACAGCTCACATCTTAAAGTGCCTTTTGGGGAGGCACCTTGTAGCATTAATCAGTTTACTTCTTGCAACCACCCAGGAAGACAGGCTGATGTTTATTCATCCCCATTTTAGGGGTGAGAAAACTAGGGTCTTAGGCACTTTCCCCAGTTATTGAGCTCGTACGTCTAATGAGCATCTTAGGTGACGGTCATCATAAGGCCAGTCTGGGACAGACCAGCCCTGTGCCCTGCCCACTCCTCTAGCTGATTCCCTAACATACTTTGAACCTCTCACCTTTGAGGCTTTGCTAAGTGGAGTCTTTCTGCCACCTGCAAGGTCCTTCCGCCCCCTCTGGTCATCCTCCTCAAAGCCTACCTGCTCTCCAAGTCTGGATCCTGGTGGCACCTCCTCCAGGTGCCACCCCTGCGCACCCCTGCCCACCCCTGCAAGCTTGACTCTCGTTCTTCCCAGAACACTAATTATTTACCATGGGGTGTTTTTTGGTGGGGTCAGGGTCTTCTCAGCTCAGTGTGGAGCAGGGTTGCTCAACTGCGGCATTCTTGGCTTTCTGAGCTGAATCATTTTTTGCTGTGGGGGCTGCCCTGTGCATTTTGGGATGCTTAGCACACACACGGCACGCACGCAGATACCCAGCTTTATGCTGTAAGAACCTCTAGGCAGGGCATCTTCGGCTGGGAGAAATTATGTGCTTTCTAAACCCATTCTCTGAATCACCCTGTGGATGTTGCCCGGGGCATTGTGGTGATTTCACAGAGGAAAGCAAAGGGACTTGCTGGAAGGTCTGAGTCAGACTCTTCTGATGCCTTGTCTTGGGAGCTGGCACGGGGGTTGCTACACTGATAAACGAGAGGGAAAGCATCCTCGAGCTCGTGCAGTTTGTTCTGCTAGCCGTGGGTCCTGCGGCTGGTGGCATATGAACTATCAAAATTGGAGCCGTGTTTGTCCAGTAAAATTATGACACCGTGAGGGTTCGCTTCCCTGCTCACCAGCCAGGCCCCTGTGCGGTGGGGGCTGCCGACACCGTGATGAAGTGCCCGCCCGTGCCCGCCCCAGCCCCGCGCTTCCATGGCCGGTTCTCTCCCTTCAGGTCTGTGTAGAGAAGTGGAATCTGCTCAACTCCTCCCGCCTCCACCTGCCGAGGGCTTCGGCCGTGGCCCTGGAAGTGCAAAGGCTTAATGCTCTGGACCTTGAAAAGAAAATCGGGAAGTCCATTTTGGGGAAGGTATCCTCGACGCCCATCTCAGAGCCCTCTCTGCACTAACCCGGAGGCCCCCAGCTCACGCCTCTCCTCCGCTAATCGCTTCCTCCCGCAGGCTTGGCTGGGCGGCCCTGGGGTGCAGCTTCGGCCTCCCAGACGGCCGGGCCAACACCGCAGTCTGTGTGGCAGGTCCATCTGGCCATGGTGCGCTACCACGAGGGCGGGCGCTTCTGCGAGAAGGACGAAGAGTGGGACCGCGAGTCGGCCGTCTTCCATCTGGAGCACGCGGCCGACCTGGGCGAGCTGGAGGCCATCGTGGGCCTGGGGCTCATGTACTCACAGCTGCCCCACCACATCCTGGCCGACGTCTCCGTGAAGGTGAGGGTGGGGGAGGCCTGGTTAACCCGTCACTCGCCCGCCTCGGTTCCTGTTGGTCATTCACTTACCTGCCTCCCCTGCTAGAGGTTTATGCAGCGCACAAAAATGGCCTGGCCGTTGGTTTGAGGGCAGGCCCTTCAAAGTTAGTTGAAACTGGCTGGGCATGGTGGCTCACACCTATAATCCCAGCACTTTGAGGCAGGAGAATTGCTTGAGGCCAGGAGTTCGAGACCAGCTTGGGCAGCATAGCAAGATCTCATCTCTACAAAAAATTAAAAAATTAGCTTGGTGTGGTGGCTGCGCCTGTAGTTCCAGCTACTTGGGAGGCTGAGGCAGGAGGATCGCTTGAGCCCGGGAGTTTGAGGTTGCTGTGAGCGAGGCTGACGCCAAGGCATTTTCTAGCTAGGGGAGAGTGAGACCGTGTCTCAAAAATAATAATAATAATAATAATACATAGCATTCAGTTTACAAATAACAATAAAAAGTACTCTTTATTATAAATTCCATATAGTCAATTGATTTTCACAGTAAACTTTACTGATTTTTTTCAAACTCTCGTATCCATAGCCAACCTCTGGTTACGACTGATGAAGACTGTAGTCCGACATAAACGAATAAGATGAAAGTGTGATATGTTAGAACCAGAACTTCATTTGCCACCGATATGAGCAACTTCTTTCCTCAATTGGATCATAGTTTTAAATACTGGAGGAATATTTCTTCCATTTGCTGTGGTAGTCACAATAGAATAGCCACAGACATGACCCACTTGTAAGTTTCATAGCAGATTTGTGTTTTCCATCCTTTCTTAAGTTTAGATAATTGGCAAAACAATAAATCAACCCTTGATTTGCAGCAGCATCTGCTTTCTGTGGGGTAAGTGCTCCTACCCCCGCCAATTTCAAGGTACGTCACTTTCAAGGGTGACGTCACTGAACACGGAGCTGGGAAGAATGCGCAGTGGCGCATCATTATCTGGTGTTTCCGTCGTACACGTGCAGTGACTGGTGGTTCTCAACCGGTAGTTCTTCGCCAGGGATTTTGCCTTCTCCTTCCACAGGGGACATTTAGCAAGGTCTGGAAACATTTGATTGTCACAAATAGTGAGGTGCTACTGACATCCGGCAGGTAGAGAGTGGGGATTCTGTTAAACATCACACACAACACAGGGCAGCCCTCCACGATGTAGAATTTGTCTGGTCCAAACTGTCTCTAGTGCCAAGGTCGAGAAACCCTGCGATAGACGTAAATAATCTCAAGAACATAGATAATGGTAAAACATAGTAAAAATAACGAGGAAGTGATGAGTTTTGAGTGTTTATTACCTTGGTTTTTTTTTTTTTTTTGATACAGAGTCTCACTCTGTTGCCCTGGCTAGAGTGCCAGCCTAGCTCACAGCAACCTCAAACTCCTGGCCTCAAGCTATCCTACTGCCTCAGTCTCCCGAGTAGCTGGGACTACAGGCACGCGCCACCATGCCAGGCTAATTTTTTCTATATATTTTTAGCTGTCCAATTAATATCTTTCTATTTTTTGGTAGAGACGGGGTCTCACTCTTGCTCAGGCTGGTCGCAAACTCCTGAGCTCAACCGATCCGCCCGTCTCAGCCTCCCAGAGTGCTAGGATGACAGGTGTGAGCCACTGCACCCAGCCCTATTACCTTGGATTTTAATATAATTCATTTAATATAAGTCATCTCATAATTACGTTATCTCAGAAACATAATTTATGTGATATAATTTTTAATAATTCCCGTGTTTTACAACTGGCTTGCCAAATCCCTGAAAATTTAAGTCTGTTGCGAACCTGCATGAGGCGGCTCCGGCACACTGCTGCATTCGGTCTTTGCGAGCTTTTACCGCAGAGCCTGGCACAGAGAAGACAGCTCAGAAGTGTCTGAGGACAGAATAAAGGAGTGGTGGGGACCAGGACCACAGGTGACCACATCTCTCCGAGACTTTCTAACCTTCCTTGCAATCCCACGCTATTTATACCAGCTGCACCCCAGCAACTTCGTAAAGGGATTAAGAAGCAAGTTCAGCTTCCTCATCTGTAGGTGTTCCAAGGGCCTTTCTCTAGGGGACAGACTCTGGCAGCTTCCCCTAGCAGGAGTGTGGCTGCATAGAGCGGTGTGGTTAGGGCAAGGCAGGCAGGAAGGACGTGAGCTGTGTTTGGGCCAGGCCATGGCTTAGCAAGGAAAGTGATCACCACGTGCCCTGAGAGGCTGCTGTGCGCTCTAGAAGCCCCCCTCCCACTTAGCCCAGCGCCCCCACTCTTTGGGCCTTTTTCTGTTGTCTTGCTAAGACATTCATTCATTCAGGTACCTGCATTTTGAGCATCTGGGCACTGTCCTAGGTTTTTGTTCACAGCAGTAAGATAAGGTGCCTGCGCTCATGGAGAAACCTTTTCAGATGGGTTACAATGTAATACAGATAATAATTAACAAATAAAAACATTTCCAATAGAGTTAAAAGTAGCTAACCTTTATTGAACACTTCTTGCGCCAAGCATTGTTCTAAAGTGCAAGGGAGGAGAAAATATGATGGGGAATGTGATCAAGAGTGACTGGATAGGCCTCTTATATTAGGACACAGGCTCTGGCTGCAAGGGAGCCTGGGAAATGTAGTCATTAGCTGGTCAGCCTTGTGCCCAGCGAAAACATGGCAGGGGAGAATGAAAGTGGACATGGGGGTAACTGGTAGTTCCTGCCACACTTCTGGAAGCTTGAAGGTTAAGAAGAGCATTATAGGCCACTATGAAAGTTTTGGATTTGTCTCTGAGCCAGGTAAGAAGCTAACGGAGCAGTTTTAAGAGAGTAATGTGACCTAACTTCGGTTTTAAGAGCATCTCTCTGGCTAGATGTTCCAGCCTGGCATCCTAGCAGTTTGGAAGGTTGAGGCAGGAGGATCGTTTAAGGCCAGTCTGGACAACATAGTGAGACCCTGTCTCTACTTTAAAAAAAAAAAAAATTATCTGGGCATGGTGGCACATGCCTGTAGTCCCAGCTACTTGGGAGGTTGAGGCAGGAGGGACATTCGAGCCCAGGTTCGAGGCTGCAGTGAACTATGATGCCACCACTGTATTCCAGCCTGGGTGACAGAGCAAGACCCCCTCTCTAAAAAATAAAAGCATCTCTCTAGTTGCTGTGGAGTGGTCCGCAGGGGACCAGAGTGGAGGCAGGAACTCCCCTGCACTGCTGGGGGAGTGTGCAAAGGTTCAACCACTGTGGAAAGCAGGCAGGCAGCTCCTCAAAAGGCTACACGTAGAGGCACATGTGACCCAGCAATTCCACTCGTAGCCATGTACCCAAAAGAATAAAAACGTACATCCACACAAAATCTTGCACACGAATGTTCATAGCAGCATTATTCATAATAACTAAAAAGTGGAAACAGCCTAAACGTCCATCAGTGGATGAATGGATAAACAAAATGTGAGATGACCACACAACAGACTTCCATTTG
>CAUYSK010026441.1:0-69027 GCA_963575035.1 Avahi laniger | reverse complement strand
CCGGTTTTTCTTTCCAACGTAATCTTGTGACTGCGATTTACAGGGAAAAAGCAGAAAAGGAGAGTGGAGATGCCGGGGATTGAACCCGGGGCCTCATACATGCAAAGCATGCGCTCTACCACTGAGCTACATCCCCTCGCTGGAGTGCCAGCTCCTGCGAGCGCAGATACGGGAAGTGGCGCCGCCTGCCCTGTGCGAGTCCCCCGCCGAGTGCCCGGCACCCCCACCGGCTGCGGGGGACACTCCGCGCCCTGAGGAAGCCCCTTGTCGGCGGCGTCCGGACTCGGGGCTGACGGGAGCCGTAGCGGAGGATACCGTGTCTATAGGAGCTGATCTGCGAAAGCTCGCTCACGGCACGTCCTCGTTAGTATAGTGGTGAGTATCCCCGCCTGTCACGCGGGAGACCGGGGTTCGATTCCCCGACGGGGAGGCCGCGAGCATTTTGAACCGCGTGACGTGCTGGGTAAATCCATGGCGATGTGCACATCGCAGCACAGCCCATGCTTGTCGCAGCACAGGTGGCACCTGTGACAGGGTGAACAAGGGCCCTTCCCAGTGATGTTCTGCCCCGCAAGGACTTGTGGAACGAAGGCAGGGAGGGGTCAGTGGTGTGCACGCACAGCAGGTTCCCTTTTACGTCCAAAAGCGCGTATGCGGACACGCGAATGTGTGAGCGTCGGCGTTTATGTTCGCGGTCTGCGCCGCGGGGACGGCCGCCGCCCAACTGGGCGCCGCGCGCTCGCCTGCTCGGTGCTCACCAGCGCCCCCCGCGGCGGGCCTGCGGCGTGCGCGTCCCGACGGAGTCGCTGTCGCCAAGGAAACCCGGACGAACAGCCGGGGAGGCGGTGAAGACAGGCGCTCTGCCGGCCTGCCTGGTGACGAAGGACACCGCGAAACCACAGCCTCGCACAGGGCCCTGGCAACCTGGCACGAGAAATACTTGCGCAGGGACGTCTGCCCAGCAGCTGCCCGTCCACCCTCAGACCTGATTGCACGACAGCGTGAATGTGCTGAATGCCACTGTGCTGTCCACTTTAAATAGTTAATTGTATGTCGTGTGAGGGTCACCTCAATACAAGGAAAATATACATACACTTGGAGGAGATGGACAGAAGTCTCGTTTAGGGAAGAAAGGGACCGAGTGGGGAGGGGCTATTCCACATCTGTTCCGCACTCTGACTTTGTGATCCTGTATATGCAGTTTTGCCTTTAGTGAAACAAATCTTTTTCTTTTTTTGAAACAAATCTTAATACAGAAGGAAACATCTACACGCAAAAACCTAAGTCGCCCCAGATCAGAAGACAGACAGTTCAATGAATTACTAGGTATCAGGTGACGAACAGCACATGCCAATTTAAATTGATATGAATTCCTTAAAAATGCCTCTAAATGCTTAATTTTTTTCATAATCTTTTTCCTCAACACAGAGGCATTGATTAGAAACTAATTTGTCTCGTGGGGTGAAAAAAACATTTACCTGAAGTTCAGTAATTCCTTCAATTCCACTTATGATTTCTTTTTCTCTTGTTAAATTAAAAGTAATGTTACTACCTTGTATAGAATATGACCCCATGTTAATATCAGTGATCTGTAGATCTGTCCGTTGGTCGTTCTCTCTGTGTATCTACAGGAGAGATGCTCCCTGTCAGTGAGGAGGGCTTTCCAGCAGAGGGAGAGGGGTGTGTATTAGTTCACATATTCATAGTGTTCTGTGATTCTTGATATTGAGCATATTTTGATGTAAAAAATCAAGTCATAAAAATAAACTAACGTGGTGGTAATTGAAGTGGGATGTATAGGGGCCCAGACAAGATATGCCCACCTGGAACCTCAGAACGTGACCTTGCATGGAATTAGGGGTCTTTGCAGATATTATCAAGTTAAGCGTCTCAAGATGAGATCATCCTGGATTAGGGTGATTCCTAAACCCAGTGACCTGTTCTTACAAGAGACAGAAAAGGATAAAACACAGAGTCGTGGAGAAGCCGGTGCGAAGAGGGCAGAGAGTGGAGTGATGTGTCCACAAGCCACAGAACACGGCCATGCCGCCCACCGCCAGGAGCCAGGAGTGAGGGGTGGGACAGCGTCTTCCCCATATCCTCCAGAAGGACCCAACCCTGCTGACATGTTTACCTTGGAATTCTGGCCTCCAGAACTGGGAGAGAATCCGTTCTTGTTGTTTTAAGCCCATAGTTTGTGGTGATCTGTTACAGCAGCCCTGGGAGTCCAATACAGTAATTAAGACCTCGTAACTCATTTATTAAAAAAAATATTTATTCACAGCCTTCTATATACTAAGCATTGAGCTGATATGTTAGCAAATGAGAAAAATAAGAGATGAGTTGTATGAACTGAATGATTTGGAAAAAATCACGGGGGAACATAACAAAGTGAATGAGTAACAAGTATTAACCATGGCCATGAGACTAAGGGAGCGTTTTTGCTTTTCGGTTTTTTTTTTTTTTGAGACAGGGTCTCACTCTGTTGCCTGGACTGGAGTGCTGTGGCGTCATCATAGCTCACTGCAGCCTCAAACTCCTGGGCTCCAGAGATCCTCCTGCCTCAGCCTCCTGAGCAGTTAGGACTACAGGTGTGCACCACCATGCCCAGCTAATTTCTAATCACCTCTTCAAAGGTCCTATCTCCAAATACTGTCACGTTCCGAGGGATAAGTCTTGATTGCCTTCCTCACCTTGAGGCTCCTGCCTGGGTCAAAAGCATCCAGCCTCCGCCCAGGAGCCCAGACCAACCCTTGGGTGTCAACCTTCGCCCCTTCCCTTTTCCTGGTCCCCATGTGAAATCCGTCCACAGGGCCTCCCCACCGCCTTCCAACCCTGTCTCAGATCCACACCTTCATCTCCGCCTCCACGGCCTGCCTGGCCTGGGACACCTTCAGCCCGGCCTGGGCTGCTGGCAGCAGCCTCCTCGCTGGCCTCCCTGCTGCCACTCTGACTGCTCCGTCCACTCTCAGGACAGCAGCTAGGGAAGCCTGAAGATGTCAACCATGTCACTCCCCAGTGGCTTTCCCACACACACAGGAAAATCCAAGCCCTTCTCTGAGGCCTTCAAGGATGACAAGATCTGACCTCTGCCCACCTCTCAGGCCCTGCCTTCTACCCTCTTTCCTCCCGCTGTGACAAGGAACCTCATTTCAACATGATTTCAACCTCAGGACCTTTGCACTTGCCGTTCCCTCTGTCTGGGATGCTCCTCCTCCAGGTTTTAACATAGCTGACCCTTCACTCTTCAGGTCTTCTCAGATCTCCCCTTCTCCTATTGCGCCCCCCCACAGCCCTCGCTCTGTTCCATCCCATCGCTCTGATTTATTTTTCTCCTTAGCACTTGCTATTGCACTGAAACTTCTTGTGTACTGATTCATTGATGGGCCAGATGGTCATCAGCTGGTCAGTGAACGCTTATGGAATGACTTCACATAACGAAGGCCCTCCCCTGTTCCTCAGTGTCCCCAGACAACACCCCACTCACCCGCCCACCCACTTCCCAAAGGGAAGGGAGGCACCAGAGCCCAGCCTGCATGCTGACCTGTTGATTTCTGCATGCCTTGAAGCTGAGCAGGAGCACACAGGTATGGAGGCCACACTCGGAGGCCGGATCTGAGTCACTCCCTGCCCTGAGGAAGGCTACACTTGGGCCCAGGCGTCCTCCGACAGGCCTTGGCGTGGTCAGCACCTTCGCCACAGCTCACACCACCTGGGGAGCCTCGCTCAGGGCCTGACCTGATTCCTTTGCATAGAGAAGGCAGCTGGAGAATGCTGAGCGCTGAGCCAGGTAGGATTCATTCATTCATTCATTCATTCATTCGGTCCACAATATTTATTACACACTTACTATGTGCCAGGCAGTGTTCTAGGCACTGAGGGACACAGCAGTGACCGGGGCAGATGATTTACATACCCCTCTTGGGTCTGTCATTCCATCTGGGAGACAGATCACAGGAACAGAAGGCAATCAGTAAACTAGCAGTGTACTGTAAGGGGTTGGGTCCTGTTGGGAGACGTCATCAGGGAAGGCTTCTCGGGGGTGGTGGCTGTGAAGGACGAGGAGGGGCCATTGCATACAAGCGCTAGGCGAGCAAAGCAGGGTTCGCGTTGAGTCTGCGTTTCGGGCGTCAGATCCAAGCCGGGAGAGACCCAGGACTGTCGAAACGACCAGGAGGACAAAAGTGCAGCCCACTGACAATGGTTGCCGAAATAGCTCAGTTGGGAGAGCGTTAGACTGAAGATCTAAAGGTCCCTGGTTCGATCCCTGGTTTCGGCAGTTTCTTATTTTTTCCTTCTCAGGGAAAAGAAATAAACGAAGATGATTCTTTCCAATTAATAGAGGTTTCCTTTCACTTTCTAAATTTAAAAGAGCCCCAAGCAGTATCCCCAGGAAGCCAGGGGGCATGGAAACTCCCCTGCAAATCCCGTGTTGGGTGAAACAAACAAGGTCAAGGTTTTCCTGGCTACACAGCTTTCACTTTCTTGAATGCTTGTTAATCTCTCTTGTATGTTTGCTGATGTCGTTCGTTAATGTTTGCTTCTGTTTATTAATTTCTGTTCTCTGATCCCTCTTGGCTAAATCAGAGACCGAGCAGGAAATAGCCACTTTAAAATGGCATTAAGTCAAGTGGGACTCCTTGTTTTGCGGGAAAATGTAAAATACTTAATTCTTCGGAGCGCAAAGTATACGTAGGGAAAGCTACATATACTTTAAAGACGTCGCCTGAATATTGCTTACCAGTGCTGGTCCTCGTTAGTATAGTGGTGAGTATCCCCGCCTGTCACGCGGGAGACCGGGGTTCGATTCCCCGACGGGGAGGCTGTCGCGACTTTTACCGAATTCTTGCGTTTTTTCATCTCTCTTCCCTGCAAATTAAATTCAACTTTCATAGGCAGTCCTTACTCTTCCCTAGAAAAATAAACCGCGCAGGCAAGCAAGAGTCCGTCCGGTGGCTTTTCTGTGAACGTGCTGCCTGGTCCCTGTCACTCTCTGGGTCCCCAAGGGTTAGTCACACCCTGAGGAGAGAGGAAGAGAAGGCAGTGTTTTCACCCTGAAGTGTTGATGCGTCTCCTGCACCCCTGCTGTAAATTGTTCGCTTTACAGAACGCTTTCTCAGAACGGGTTGCGGCTTTGAGGCCAGGAACTGCTCGCTCTGCTGCCAGTATTTCGTCTGCTTTTGTTTGGCCCCAGCCCCGAGGTTGGCCCTACAGAAAACGTTAGTGGATTGGAGACATTTCCTTGTCTTAATTCGGCTGGGGACTCCCTTCCTGAATACAGCCACCACCCTTCCCAGACTCATATTCTTTTATCCACCTATTCGTTTATCTTTTCTCGCATTCACTTTACACATATTTACTGAGCACCTATTCTGTGCCAGGCACTGTTTAGGCCCTGGGTGCAGCAGGACACAGGATAGACAAGGTCTTGCTGTGTTTAGATGACGACCCAGTTAGGGACACGGACAATGAACAGAGTATAAAACAGGTAAATGCCGCGAAGAAAAACAAACCAAACCAGAGGCGTGTGGTAGGTAATGGGTGGCATTGGCAGGTCCCTTTAGAGAGGTGTTTGGGAAGGCCTCTCTGAGGAGGGGACATTTGAGCCAGGACCTGGGACAATGAGAAGAGCTGGGTGCAGCACTGCAGGCAGAGGGAACAGCAAGTGCAAAGGCCCTGGGGTGGCCAGGAGGTGGCGTGTCTGGGTGCCCTGAGGGAGAGGGAGAAGAAGAGGAGGAAATGGAGTCAGAGCTGTCAACAGAGGCCAGATCTCGCAGCGCCTTGAAGGGGTCCGCAGGGTAAGGAGTATGGGTTTGATTTTAAGAGTTCTGTGCGGAGAAGAAACATAATCGTTTGTTCTGAGTAGAGCACTCTGGCTGCCATGCAGGTGGGCACTAGCCAAAGCAGGGGCACTTGCTGACCTGGGGACATCTCTTGGCTTGCTCCCGAACCACACCCAAAATAATGCCACCCGCGCGCGGCACCACGTCCAGCGCTTCCTGCGCCCGGGGCACTGACGCCGACAACGCCCTGGCCTTCCGCCGCCAAGAGCTTCGGCACCAGCAGGCTGCAAGGGGCGGATGGGGAACCGCGAGCAGGACGTCTTCTGAGGCTGGACGAAGGAGGTGTCGCCTTCAGTTTCTGGCCCTCTCGCCCACTCCCTGCCCACTGAGTGGCCCCTGGACGACCCGAAGGACACTAACCTAGTGGCTTCTCTCGCCAGGTGAGACGCTAATTCACAGCTGCGAACGCGTTCCTCCGGGTGTCAGCCCGGATCCGCCCGCGTCTGTTTCTTCTTACTCTGTTCAGTTTTGTTTTCAGAAGTGTTCCTTGGGGAGAAAAAAAGCTTCAAGCCGCTGTGCCAGCCTCAGAGTCACTGAAGGTTGGGACGGTTTTTAAGGACGAGAGCTCAGAGATTTCTGGGCGGGGGTGCGACCGAGCCGGTGCCCTTATTTATGGCAAAGCGACTCTTATTTCCCTTCCTTCTCTGGTCTCCGAGGAGCAACGCTCAAAAATGACTCCGTTTCCGTTCGTCCCTTGGTTCTGATGTCAGCTGGAATTTTAGCTGCAAGGCGAGGAGGAGCGGGCTTTTCTGGGGAAAATAAAAGGTTTTATTTTGATTTGCTTTTGCTAAAATCTAAAACCTGTTTAAACACACAAAACTTTAAATTAGAAAAAAGCCGTTTGCAGCCCAGCGTTTCTTGCAGCACTGGTCCCGGCGGCCGAGATACGCAGTCCCGCTGAGCGGATGGAGAAAGAAAACGTGGTCTGTGCACACAGCGGCTACGACTCGGCCACGAAGAAGATGAATCCTGTCAGTCCAGGCAGCAGGCTCCAGGAGGAGTCGGGAGGACGTTACGTTAAGAGAAGTAAGTACGGCCTCGCTCACGTGCGGAAGCTGAAACAGGGGACCTCGTGGAAGCGGAGCGTGGAACGCGGGCGGTGTAGCCACGGGCCGGTTAAGGTGGCTAAACGGGGGGAATGAGTTCAGTGATCTGCAGCACTGTGCGGGGACCACAACCAACAACTTACGTCTGCTTTCAAATAGCCAGAAAAGCAGATTTTGAACATTCCCACCACAAAGAAATGATAAATGTTTGAGTAATGGATGTGCCAATTACCCTGATTTGAACATTACACATTGTATATATGTGTCAAAACATCACATTGCACCCCATAGATATGTACAATTACTCAATTAAAAATAATAATAAAAACCAAAAACATAAATAAATAAAACACGTGCAAACAAAAAGAAAAAAAAATCTTTAAGAATACAGTATAACAGAGATTCTCAAGAAGACTAGCAAAAGGGGCGGGGGATGTAGCTCAGTGGTAGAGCGCATGCTTTGCATGTATGAGGCCCCGGGTTCGATCCCCGGCATCTCCACTTGTGTTTTACTGTCTGTTTTTTTTGTTCATGGTTCTCTATCATTAAATTGCCAGTAATAATAATAGCAGAAAAATGTAAAAGGCAAAACCTGTCTCCATGGAAACCACAGCAAAAGTGAGCAGAATGATCCTTTCGGGAGTTTACTACGCGTTTGCCGGTGTTGTGACGTGATAAACTGGCTTTGAGGACTGTTGCTTCCTTCCTGGCCATGGGCGTGCAAGCGTGTAAGTCACCGGCAGGGCTGAGCCCCTCTGCTTGTCAGCTCCCTTCCTCCGTGCCGCGGACAGCACACCATCTGCAGAGGGAGCACCCCAAAAGCAAACTGGCCTCCCCACGCCGGGCTCGGCCTGGGCTCCATCAGTAACATGTCACAAAGGCAGAATGGAATCAGTGGCTTTAATGTACATTCCGTTTGCATTTATATTCATACACTGTTTCTGTATTTTATCATTGCAAATAAAAGACAAGCTCTTATAGACAGGAGGGGGCGGCTTGCATTCCGTGGGCACAGTTCCTTGTCGGCAGCGACAATGAATTCCCCGCAGTCAGCTCCTCTCCCATTCGCTTGACTTCACATGTCAGAGCAGGGGTCCCGACCTACGGTGAGTCGTATAATTATTTCATTCTGTTACAATGTAATAATAATAGAAACAAAGTGCACAATAAATGTAATGCGCTTGAATCGTCCTGAAACCGTACCCCCACCCCCGACCCTGTCCCCATCCCTGGAAAAATTGTCTTCCATGAAAACAGCCCCTGGTGCCAAAAAGGTTGGGGACGACTGCAGCGGCAAAAGCCTCTAATCTTAGATCTGGAGGTCTTTGCAAAGCTTTCATTTCTGAGATGAGGAAACTAAAATTCGTGAAGTGACTCACCAGTGAGGTGGTGACACAGTGGTGACAGCTGCTGTTCTAATGAGCTTTGGTGAAGGTTATTCCTCCCTAAATGTCAGCAAGGTTTTTTCTGGAATGTTGAAGATGATTTCTAAAGTGATCAGGCCTAACAAGGAACTAATTATATACTTCCATTTTACTCTGTATCTTATAATTCAATATTTTCAATACTGCTGTGAACTAAAATAAAATCTTAAGGCCTCCCCGCCAACAACCGGCTGGCTGAATGGACCCCTCCTGGCCAAGGGGATACCCTAAAACTGAATCGACTGCCAGGAGGAAGGTCAGACAGGCCTCGTCATGCTCCCTCCCTGTTTGCAGACATCCTTCGTAACCCAGCCGCAGGCCTAAGGCTGTGCAAGTCACACCCGCAGGTCCTAGATTTACACCGCACAGGTATGTCCCCTGGCTTGTCTCGGATTAGCTGACTTCCTTATCTTAAAAGGTCCCAAGCCTTTAGACAAAGCTTCAGGTCTTTAACCAATTACAAGTCAAAGAGTCTTTAAATTTAAACCCACCTATAACCTGTAAGCCCCTGTATTTTTTTTTTTTTGATAGAGATGGTGTTTCACTCTTCTTCAGGCTGATCTCAAACTCCTGAACTTGAGCGATCGTCCTGCCAGGATTACAGGCGTGAGCCACCAAGCCCGGTCCAAGAAAGCCCCTACTTTGAGATGTCCCACCTTTTCAGGCCAAACCAATGTATGCCCTCCACGTATTGACTTATGACTTTACCTGTAATTGCTGTCTCCCTGAAATGTGTAAAACCAGGTCATGGTCCTCAAATTCAACTCAGAATAAACCTCTTTAAATTATTTTACAGAGTTTGGCTTCTTTTCCATTGACGGTACATAACCTGGAAAAAAATACCATAAGGAGTTGTTATTGTTAAAGGCTTATGTTAGGAATTGGAGCTTTCCAGAAAAATCATTAATCTTTAAGAGAAAACATTTTCTCAACTTCTATATTTTATTTTACATTTAATTAAATGGGCCGGGTGCGGTGGCTCACGCCTATAATCCTAGCACTCTGGAAGGCCTAGGCAGGAGGATCCCTTGGGGTCAAGGAGTATAAGACCAGCCTCAGCAAGAGCAAGACTCTAAAAATAGAAAGAAATTAGCTGGACAACGAAAAATATGTAGAAAAAATTAGCCGGGCATGGTGGCGCATGCCTGTAGTCCCAGCTACTTGGGAGGCTGAGGCAGGAGGATTGCTTGAGCCCAGGAGTTTGAGGTTGCTGTGAGCTAGGCTGACGCCACGGCACTCTAGCCCGGGCAACAGAGCAAGACTCTGTCTCCAAAAAAAACTTTAAAGATTAAAATAGTAATAGTAATAATTAAACAAAGCCCATATATGAGGTTGCTGCAGTAGTCACACTCGCAGAGACAGGGAGCAGAATGGAGGTGCGGGGCCTTGGGGAAGAAGAACGGGAGTTGATTAATGGGGACACAGTTCCTCTGCACAGGATGAGAACAGTTCTGGAGATGGATGGTGGTGACAGTGACAGTGTGAATGTACTTAACACTACTGAACTGTACACTTAAAAACGGTAAGTTTTATGTTATGTGTATTTTACTACAATTTTTTAAAAAAGCCAAACAAACGGTGACAAAAACAAAGCCCAAATAGGTTAACTAACTTTCCAACATTCCTAAAGCAGGCAAATTTGGATTCCAGACCTTAAGTCTGATTTTGGCAGGTGTGGGATGAATTGGTTATTTTTAAGACGGAGCAGTTGGTGTTCTGCCACACAATTCAGAAGCACATGGGTAAACAGGAAAAAGAACAGAATCCCTTGGGTTTTTTTTTCCTGTTTGTGAGGCCTCTAACCTGCAGACACCCTTGACAGCCTTTTATGGTTATGTAAGCGATGACAAAGCCAGGCAAAGCTTTCCCACCCAGCCCTCTGATTTCACTCTTTCTCTTGGGTGGAGCATGTTCGCTGACCCTTATGCACTCAGACGACTTCTTGGTGCTGGGTTAAGTCACCTACAAGGTTGTGACCTTGGGGGCCGAATCCTTTGAGGGAAGCAAGAAAAGCAGGCGGACAGGCAGGCACGAGTCCACCCGCAGCCTCCGCAGCCGCAGCCCAGCGCCCAGGCCCTGTGTGAGCTCAGCCGCCCGTGCTGGGCCTCTGGCCCTTTGCCATTGGTGCCAGCTCTGAAGCAGTCTTTTCTGGGGCTCCTGCAAAGGACGGATCTGTGGGTGGAACGAACTGAAAATGGATCCGATGACTCATCCCGCTTCTCGCACATTCTAGCACGTCCCGTTCCAGGTCAGGAGGGTTTAGGTTTTAGGAGCGTGACTTGATACCTGACTCATGAGTCCAAGTGGGACACTGAGGCCTCGGTAGCCCTTTTCAGAGACTGGAAAAGCAGTTGTAACAACAGAAGTCCTCTGTAGGGCAGGGCTTCTCAACTCGCACTGTGCACATTTCGGGCGGGATGAGTCTTTGTCGTGGGGGCGCCCGCCCGGTGTTCAGGAGAAGCCTGGCGTCTTCCCCGCGGTGCTAGCGGTGGCACTCCTACCTGCCGCCCCCTCACAGCTGTGACAACCAAAAATGCCGCCTGACAGGCCCAAACGTCCCCTGAAGGACAAATCACTCTTGGTTGAGAACCACCGTTCTAGAGACATCTGCCACCTCTCTTTTAGGAGGCCATTTTCTTCTTCCCTCCCTCTGACTCAGGGCTCTTGGAGAAACGTTTCCGCCAACAAGCCCCCACTGGTGGACGTAAGTTAGGGAACGCGGGGGTTTGTGAGAATTTTTGTACTAGAGACATGAGTTTCTCTTTTGAGCTAATTCTTGGCCCGTTCCCCCGCCCCTTCTCTTCCTCCTTCCTCCTCCTCCTCCCTCCCCTGCCCCTGTAATCAGGGCTGTTTTTCTCGGTACCGTTTAGACTTTGAAAAAAGCCATGTCACAAAGCTGGTGACTCAGCCTTTAAACAGCATGAATCACAAGGCTCGCAGCAAAGCAGCAGGCAAAAACAGGGCGCGGCCAGGCCTGGTCTCCTTGGAAAGAATCTTGGCTTTCTGTTCCTTCAAAAACTCCTTCCTGAAATGCAGACATAACCTTCGCAGAAATCTGTCTTGGAAATCACTGGGGTCTCCTGCTAATCCTGGAAAATGACATTTTATGCGATTAGGTTGGGGTAAAAATAAACAAATCGGCTGGTGAGCCTTTTTTCCTCCTCTTTTACCAAAATGGAATTTGCCTGTAGAAATACATTTCATATTTGACGTTTAAATTTTTTTCCCCAGAAATACACAGGGCTTAGATTCAATTTGTGTCTTTTATTATTCATTTCCCGGTTAACACATGACTTCATTCTCTCTGGAAAATGTTAAAAAATTACAGAGGTTAAAGTCTATTTTGAAAAAGGCTCAGACCTTGTATTTTCATAAATAGATACAAAAATACGTTACCATAGAAAATATGTAGCAGGTGTGATTCATATTTTAAGCACAAGGTTTAAATAATATAATGTTCATAATTTAAAAGAATGTAGCCCTTTCCTAATGGCACATTTTTTCGGTAGCCGCCCCCCCCCCTTTTTATGTTGGCTTTAAGGATAGAAATCAAAATAAACTCCACCCCCACATTTGTAGAAACAGAGTTGTTCTAGAAGAGTCCAGAAGGAACGTTGGCTGGAAAATTGAGGGCACGAGGGAGACATTTCACTGTAAACTTTAAAAAACCTGCTTTAAAATTTCACCATGTTCCTATATTTTAAAACACTTAAAAAAATATGCTGACGAAATGACACGCGGATCACAAAATAGGTTGTGGTAAAAATAAAAAATCTGGCTGGTGAGGCTTTTTCTCCTCTCTATCAAAATGGAATTTGCCTGTACAATTACATTTCATATTTGACATATTTACATTCCCCCCCCAGAAATACACAGGGCTGACATTCGTGTCTTTTAAAATCTCAGGCTTCAGTGGGTTCAATTTCTGAGTATATTAAACATGAGCACAACTGAAATTTCGATGCCTCCTTGTTGACAGACACCTGGTGGGACCTCGTCACCCCCAAAGCCGCCCGGAACACCCAGGAAGGCTAGAGAACAGCCTAGAAAAATCTAGTTTGGGCAGCCTTCAGCTTGCAGCTGCAACAATTTTAAAATGTATGGTTTTCCACCTTTCTGTCTCAAATCCCACCTGAACACACCAGAGTCGTTTCCCCGCGGGAAAGTTATCTTTCGTCATTAGTTTGGGGACCACGGGCTTGTCCCCAGGGCCCGAGGCCTCGGCCTGCGTCCGGCGCCCAGATCGGATCTGCCGAGTCACGGCCCCTGTCCCGGTGCCCGCTCGGCGGGGGATGGGCTGGGCCGTCCCGAGCAGGGGCCTGGGGTCCCGGGGAGCCCCCGTCACGGGCCGGGGGCGGCGGCAGGGGAACTTGGCGAAACAAAAACACCGTCATTATCTTCAGCGTGACCCTAATAAAGCCCTGTCAGTCCCGAGGGCTGGGCCGCGCTGGGAGCGCGCGAGGGTGCGGGACCAAGACCCCGCGGGCGGCGCTCGGTCCGAGCCCCTCATCCGCCAAGGGCGGGTCTCACGTCGGGCGGGGACCGTTGGGGCCAAGCGGCCGGGGCGGCAGGGCCGGGGCTGAGGGACGCGAGCCGCCAGCCCGCTCCGGGCGCCGCGTCATCCGCACCGGGTTTTCCCGCCTCCCCGCAGGCGGCTCCCCTCCCCCAGGGCGAGCGCCGGCCACGTCAGGAGTCGCTGCGCGCACCGAGCGCGCTGATCCCTCCGCCAGGCCTCTCAGGGGACGGCCCAGTCCCCATCAGATTCAGCCCCCGACTCCCAGTCGCAGCAGGAGAACATGTTAGGAGGGCAACTGGATGACTCCTGGCATTAATTTTCTTTACAGAGACCGGAAGGTGAGGAAAAAAGTAGTCCGTTCTCGGCGTTTCTGCGGAGGGATCTGTCCGGGGCGTCGGTCGCCCATGACCTATATAAGGAAGCGCCGGGTGTGGCGCAGCGAGTTCCGTCTAGGCCGGGAGAGGAGCTGCTGTTCTGCCGTGTGAGCCGCTGCCGTCGCCCCTCGGTGAGCGCAGCGTTGCCGGCTGGCCTGGGGCTCCGCGGCTGTCCGTCCGCGAGCGGGCCGGGCGAAGGGCTGCTCGTCGGCCCGCCGCGGGCGGAGCGGTCGCCGGGGCTCACAGTCGGCCGGACCGTGAGCAGGGAGGCCCTGAGGGGGAGGGAGGCAGCAAAATGGCAGCTGTTTCCGAGCCCGGCTTGGAGGAAGCCGGGCTACGAAGAGGCCGGAGCGGTTGGAGCGACTGGGATGGGGGGATGGGGGGATGGGGGTGGGAGGAAAACACGGAAGGGCCGCGAGGCCTTAACGAAGGCGGGAGGTGGCGGAGTTTTGTTGGGCAGGGGTCGGGAACTGTTGGGGACTCTGACGTGAAGCGTTCGTTTCTGCCGCTTGACTGAAAAACTCGGTTCCTTTTCTGTAGATGGGGCGGCGACGATGGCGGTGCTGCTCGGGAGTGGGGGCGGGGGCCGCAGCTCACCACGTCAGTCACGTGACATCACCTCCTGTGTTGGTTCATAACGCAGGGTGGGGCCGCCTGCCGGTTTGCTCCCGGTGGGTTTTTCTCAGTCGCAGGACACAGGGTTGGGCCTCGAGTAGACCTCAGTTGACAGGGGCCGGACAGCCGGTGAGGCGGGGATAAGTGGGGCCCCTGAGTGTACTTTGATCAGGTTTCTGAGCTTTGCCTCCTAAGTAGTCGGGCCTGACCTGGGTATTGGGTGAAATTTCTTAGGCAAGTTTCTTATTTTAAATACTTGGGCCAATGTAAAATGACATTTAACTGTCAACATTAGGAATGCTAGCGAATCGTCTACTAAATTCTCTTGGTGGTTCTTTTTTCTGTTGTAACAGACAATGCAGATCTTCGTGAAGACCCTGACCGGCAAGACCATCACCCTCGAGGTCGAGCCCAGCGACACCATCGAGAACGTCAAGGCAAAGATCCAAGACAAGGAGGGCATCCCCCCCGATCAGCAGAGGCTGATCTTTGCTGGGAAGCAGCTGGAAGATGGGCGCACCCTGTCTGACTACAACATCCAGAAGGAATCCACCCTGCACCTGGTGCTCCGTCTCAGAGGTGGCATGCAGATCTTCGTGAAGACCCTGACTGGCAAGACCATCACCCTCGAGGTCGAGCCCAGCGACACCATCGAGAATGTCAAGGCAAAGATCCAAGACAAGGAGGGCATCCCCCCTGATCAGCAGAGGCTGATCTTTGCCGGGAAGCAGCTGGAAGATGGGCGCACCCTGTCTGACTACAACATCCAGAAGGAGTCCACCCTGCACTTGGTCCTGCGCTTGAGGGGAGGTGTCTAAGTTTAAGCTTTCAACAAATTTCATTGCACTTTTCTTTCAATAAAGTTGTTGCATTCTCAAATAGTGTGATTTTTGTGTTTCTTAAAGTTGAGGTTCTTTTGAATTATATTGGGGTGGGGAGATCAGAGTTTTCAGTTTTTCAAATATGGTGACTATGAGGTAAGATGTTGGTGAAAGGTGGTCTTTATGTAGAACTGTAGCAGGTGGGTACAAATAAAAACCAGGCTATTCAGAGGTGAAAGCATTTTTCATATGTGGATGTACCTGTAAGCTGTTGATTTTCAAAGTGGTTTGGGGGTGGTGGGTAACTAAGAATGGGAAAGTTTCTGCAATAGCAGAAAGGTATTAAAAAGGTGGGAGGGATGGGAAGGAATCTACAGAAGAATCAGCTTTAATACATAGCTCTATATAAATTGCACATTGAGCTGTGTAGAAAGTCATTTGGTCAGATTTTAGTACATTAACTGCCACGTGAGTTGTATTTAACTCATTAGGTTTGAACCCAGGGCCTCGTGAAGTCTAACAGATGTCTTCACCTTGGGAGCCACAACTATTTTTCAAGTTGCCTATAACTCAGTGCACAGAAAAGTTTTGCATTAGAGACATTTTGTTTTCAAAGGTTTTATTCTATTTTCATAATGAAACATCGTGGCCCTAAGGGTAAAATTTTTTTTCTGGCACAGCAATGTGTTAAAAACAATGTGGCAGGTAACGTACTAAAAGTGTAATAGCGAAGCGTAGTGTAGGAATTAAGGAATAAAAACTTCTTGGAATTGTTAATGTTGAAATTAACCTGTCAAAATGAACTGGAATTTTTAAATTTTATGTGGTGACCATAGAGAAAGGGTTCTTACGTAACCTAATTGGTGGGCAAAGCATTGGGTCTCTGGTCTTAATGTGCACAAGTGTTCAGTGGCATTTGCTCAATCAGATGGTACTGGTGAAGAATTAAATGTTACTAACTGGAACCAAAGGTGGGAGTTGCAGGGAAGCTGGTTTGAGCCAGGTGGTGGGCACTTCAAATCCAGTCCTGTAAAGGACTTGAAAATAGGAATTGTTTTCCCAAAGAATGACACTCCACTCCCTCCCCAAATCCCTTCAGATTCAGGAGATCCATGAATAACCTGTACTCTAGAATAATTCTGTGATGTAAAGCAGGTTAGAGTGAACAGGTTTAAACCAGTCAGCTTTAGGGATCAGGAAGTTTGAGAAAATTAATTTGCAAGTCGAGTTTTCACTTCATGTTGACATAAATGCTTCTAATGTATGATAAAGTGAATTTCCGTGACTCACCCTTGCAAGTGAGCACATAGGTCAAAAACATAAACCCCAAGAAACCCAGCCACCAGGCTGCTAATCACTTCCTGTTTGCTAGTTTTTGTGTGACTTTAACGCTCAGACCAGGGTGGCCTTGGTGTAAGGAAAAAAAAACCTTGAATAGTGTCTTGAAGACATTCACTTGATGACAGGCATCCTAAGTTTCCTAAATTAGCATTGAGTGCTTTTCAAAAACAGGCTTCAATGTTGCGTGCAGAAATCAAGTACGAGGAAGTCAGTGGCTAATAATGCTGTTCTCGAAGACATGGGGGTAGGTCATCTGAGTGTAACAGGTCAGTGCGCCATAAGACAGAGACCCTGGGTGCGTTGCACAGAGCCGGAAGGATGTTGGTGTCGAGGGAATATTATTTAATAAAGCTGTGAGGCTAGGTGCGGTGACATGTGCCTGTAATTCCAGCTGCTTGGGAGGCTGAAGGAGGGTTTGAGACCAGCCTGGGCAACAGAGAGGTCCTTGACTCAAAAAGAAAAATTCTTACCAGTGACTTTAGAAACACGCACACTGAGTGCTGTAGGAGTGAAGATGCTCACTTGAAAACTTACCAAAGAACGCTTGGCTCCTTTAAAGTGTTTCCTGTCAAGTTCAACGCGAGAAATTGCTGATAACAGGCATAGGTACTAGAAAGGTTTTGAAAAGCACTAATGGAGCAATATAAGCACATTAATAAAATTAGTGACGTAGAAAATGAAATTTCCTTATATGCTCACCCCCTGGAAAAAAAACTACAAAAATGTTTGCCTCTTGTTTTTTTTGTTGTTTGTTTGTTTTTTGAGACAGAGTTTCACTCTGTTGCCCGGGCTGGAGTGCGGTGGCGTCAGCCTAGCTCACAGCACCTCCAACTCCTGGGCACAAGCAATCCTCTTGCCTCAGCCTCCCGAGTAGCTGGGACTACAGGCATGTGCCACCATGCCCAGCTAGTTTATATATATATATATATATATATTTTTTTTTTTTTTTCAGTTGTCCAGGTAGTTTCTGTGTTTTTAGTAGAGACGGGGTCTCGCTCTTGCTCAGGCTGGTCTCGAACTCCTGAGCTCAAACCATTTCCCCGCCTTGGCCTCCCAGAGTGCTAGGATTACAGGCATGAGCCACCATGCGCGGCCTGTCTCTTGTTTCTAATTATAAATTATGCTTACACAGGCATACGTTGTGTGTATGCACGGTTTATAAAGTCAGATGATAGGAATCCACCTAAACTTCTAATCACCTGGGATTTCACTTCCCAGGGATAACTACTCTGGACAGTTTGATATTCTTTTGGACTTTTTACTTGTGTAATAAATATGCCATATTTATTATGTACATACGTATGTGTACACACATAAGTTCAACCATTCTCAGTATAACATTTCTCTGAGTGTTTTATTTTGTTTTTGAACTAGGTAATTAGGGACATCTTTCTGTGCTAGCATATCTAGATCTACCTCATTCTTTTTAACTACTTTTGCCAGTATTGTGGTGTATTGCTGCCCTATGATTTATTTAACCTGTCCACCGACATTGGTTTCCAGGTTTTTGCTAGTACATTGCTGCTGCAAAGTACGTCCTTAAACATAAATCTTTTGTATACTAATATTTTTGTAGGATGGATTACTAAAATTGGAGCTGACAAAGGGATCATACCATCATACTTTGTTTTGTAATTTTGTTACAGAAATCATATTTTTTTTAATTTTGATTTTTTTTAAATGCAAAATATGGGATTTCAAGAAGGGAACATGAGGGCAATGAGCAAAATCTACTTTTATGACATCCCATTAAAAGGGCTTTACATAAGGATTTTGAAAGGATGGCATAAATAGAATGATTTCTATTTTAATAAATTTCTTGGAGATAATTAAAATAATCAGCACTTAATTTTATAATTCATGACTACTGTATTTGTTAATGTCTCAGGAGATTTTTCTTTTCTTTTTGAGACATGGTCTCCCTCTGTCGCCTGGGGTAGAGTGCAGTGTCCCCATCGTAGCTTACTGCAACCTCAAATGTCTGGGTTCAAGTGATCCTCCCACCTCAGCGTAGCCGGACTACAGGTGCACACTTCTGCACCTGGCCTATTCTATTTGTAATGTAAATTTAGGTGATATTCATGTATTTCAAATTTAGAATCTTAAAAACTCTATATAATGAAAGACGTTCCATCCTCGTCTCCCATCCACCCTGTCTCCCCACCTCTTATCCTTAGCACGTACTTCAGACTTTATGCATATACAAGCAACTACTCTACTAATACACATTAATTCCCCTTCACCCAAAAGGTAGCACACTGACCTGTACAGTCTGTCTTGCACCTTGCTTTTTTCACTTTATATCTTTTACAGTTTTCACAGAGTTATAACATTCTTTCATTTTGTAAAGAGGAAAAAGACCTTTTGTGTAATTTTCTCCAGAATAAAACCAGGAGGGTACCACAATCCCTAGTGAAGGTTTAGAGGAAGCGCCACTAACAGATACAAGCATGTGAGGAATTACAGTGACACAGTGAAGAATGAGAAGTGTTTCTGCCACCAAAGCGTCCTCGGTCTAATGAAAGGACAGAGATGCTAGACTTGCGTAGTTTAACTGGATGATTGTTAAATCTCGAAGCACCCCAAAGTTTGGTTTCACACTTGAACGAGTGCTATGTATGGATAGCATACATGCAGTTGTGTGAGTCTTGAATACAATAGGAGAAAATATATGGTTTGTATTTATTTAAAGCAGTGTTGCATTTACGCTTGGCCTGAAAGCACAGCAAAATCCTCACCAAGCTATTACCAGTATGGCCTCTATGCAGGTATGTGGTCCAGAGATGGCCAAGTGCCTTTGAATTAAAGCGGTCGGCTATCCTAGTGTGCAGAGCTCATTTCTGGCGGAAGGGGGAGCTACTGGGACGGACTTTGGTTTTGTCATGAAGCCTGCAGCGCCCCCAAGTGGTTGTGGTTGGCCAAGCAACTCATGCTTTTACCTTTCTATTTCCAGGGGCTTGTTGACTCAGCAGCAGAAGTTGATTTACTGTCCTCCCCAAAGGCGTTTTACTTTCTCCGTTTTCTGCCTAGAATAAGCCGCTCTTCAGTGCTGCAGCTGTGTGCATTTCCATCTAAGCTGGAATTCCTCCATAAAGGTAGACCCTCTATTTCCTGCTGTGTCTAGTTAGGGCTAAGTAGCCCCCGAAGACGCTCTAACTGCTGCTTCCCTTGTCTGCTCACCGCTTTCTCCTCCACATACGCACTGCCACGTCCTACCTTCCTTCACTCAAGCTGTCCCCTGTTTCTAAAATGCCCCCACTCCCACATCAGCAAACGAAATCCTCATTCGAAGATTGCACAAAGCCCTCGACTGTCCCGACTGGAATTACCTGTCTTCCCTGAGATCTCATGGCTCTCTCTGTTTTGTACTGAGGCTCTGCTCCTGTATGTGGTAATGTGCATTCGTCACCCAACAGGAGCCACGGGAGACTCTCAGGTTGAGTAGGAGGGGTTTGGGATCCCGCTTGCGGTCAGGAGGTCAGGACAGGCTTTCAGGGAAGAGACTGTTTAAGAGAGACCTAAAAGGTGAGCGAAGGCAGCTTTGCAAAAGGTGGAGCAGCAGAAAATGCTGGAAAAGAGTCTGGCATATTTGAGGAACAGAAAGGAGACCGGCACAGCTGGTGTGCAGCCAGCAAGTGGGCAGGGGGGGCTGGGGGCTTTTCAACAAATATCAAACGCTTGGTGTGGAGCAAGGCCCGCCAGCACCTTCAAAAAAGAAACTTGTAGAGCAGCAAACTTGCAGGCAAGGCTGGAACCACAGTCAAGGGTTGCTGTCATTAAGTGGGCGAGCTGCTTTTTAACTGAACTAGTACCAGGAAATTGTATTGAGGAAGAGTGAGCTTCCAGTACATGAAAAAGTAGTAAGTTTCATCACTCCTGGTTACTCGTCGGGATCTTATTTTTAGCAAATGTACTTATTCACTAGTCAAAGCTTTATTGGGCCCCTACTGCAAACCCAGCCCTATTGGCCTAAACAATAGGGGAATATATGTCTTTACAGCAAGGCGTTCAGATCTCTGGCCTCCTGTGTGTGTGGACTTTTTCCCAGGTTGTCATCAAGGTTGCCGAGCAGTTGCAGACATCACGTGCAGACCTGACCAGGGAAGGGAAAGTGACATCTCTCCTGTGACTCATACTGACAACAAGAAAACCTTTCCCAGAAGTTCTCTTAGCAGACTTTCCCTCATTGGCCAGAACTGGGCTACATGCTCCTTTTTTTTGTTTTAGACAGGGTCTCCCTCTATCACCCGGGCTAGAGTGCAGTGGCATCATCACAGCTCACTGCAGTCTCGAAGTCCTGGGCTCAAGCGATCCTCCTGCCTCAGCCTCCCAAGTAGCTGGGCCAACAGGCACGCATTACCACTCCTGGCTAATTTTTTTTTTTTGTAGAAATGAGGTCTCACTCTTTTTCAGGCTGGTCTTCAACTGCTCGCCTCAAGCGATCCTCCTGCCTTGACCTCCCAAAGCGCTAGGATTATAGGGCTGAGCTAGCACACCTGGCCTCATTCTTTTTGTTATTGTTGAAGCTATAGAATCCATTTGTAAAAATTTAAAATTTTTTTCCACTTCTTTCCCCCCATTGGTTTGGTGAACGAGAATGTAAAATTTTTAGTTGTTCTAATCGCTCTTTTTTCCTCTTGGGGTTAGAACACAAGTTTTGACAGGAAACAAAGATTAGGATGCATTTACTCTTCCTCAGAGACAGAAAAACAGGACATACTTATAAACTCTCAAGGGAATCTTTAAATGTGCAGAAACCCCCGCCCTCCAGGAAGTCGAGGGTGAAGCCCATTAAGATGGACTATGGCAGTTTTAAGGTAGGCGGGAGGCGCAGGAAGGTGTGACTCCCGGTCTGGGAGAGCCAGTGGAAGGGCCGGCCTTTCCTTTCAAGCCTGTAACAATAGTCTGTTGTGTGCGACTGTCTTGAGGAAGTCCACTTACCAGCTTCCCCCGCCAGTATTTTTAGGAGTTTCTGAAGAATGCTTGCAATTTCCACAAATCTGTGCTTGGAGTCACCGGTCACTCAGCCAGCGGCCTGCCTCGGGGAGTCTGCCCTAACCTGCTGCCTCGCTGTGCTGGCTTCTCAGCTGCAGGCATCAACCGCCAGGGTCATGCTCCTCCCTCCCCCCGGGGGGCTCCGACAGGCCCAGACCTACCGCCCTTGCTTGGCCCTGAAAGGAAGCTAACGGGGGGACTTGGAGCTGCATCCCCCAAACCTGGAGCCCCGTGTGAGGAGAAAAAAAATGACTTCAGTCACACCCAGCTGACGCATCGCAACCCCAGAGACGCAATTCTGCCCACAGTAAACACAAAGTTTACATTAGTTTGCAGGAATTTTAGCTTCTTATTCTTTGAACTTCATATCAGAACAGAATTTTGGCTTTTCCTTTGGGCCAAAATGCTCACTGAAGTATTTTTCTCAGAATAAGAGTTGCCTTTTCCCAAATGATGAATTAGAAAAATACTGAAACTTGAAAACAACAGCGTTCTCACGCTTCTAGACGGGAAGCAAACACTTGTTCTTAAACCTTTTGCCAGCAAAGACAATGGGATGGCCAGTGGCTGACCAGGGCTACCAGGATCTTCTCCTGGGGGTGGGATTGCCCTCGCTGAACCAAGGGGACACGGGGCGGGGGTCGTTACAGACCGCGCAGAGTCCCTGAGGCCCGAAGACTGGGGGCACGGCTGCTGAGTCAGCGAGCATCGGTACCTCCTGCGTGCCCGTGTTCACCGATCACTCATGAGCGTCTGCTGTTACTAATGGTTATCTAACGCTGCCTGGCAAATTACCCCCGAACTTAGCAGCTCCATCACACAGCTTCTGTGGGTTAGGGATTTGAGCACGGCTTAGCCAGGAGGTTCTGGCTTGGGTCTCTAATGAAATCACAGTCTCCTCTGAAGGCCTGACGGGGCTGGCGGTTCTGCTGCCGTGGCGACTCCTTCCCATGACCGACAAGAGGATGCTGACTGTTGGCACCTCTCCTAAGGGCTGCTTGAGTGACCTCACAACGTGGCAGCGGGCTTCCCCCAGAGCGAGTGATTCAAGCAAGCGCAAGGTGGAAGGCGCCACGATTTTTACCATCTAGCTTTGGAGGTCACGCACCTACGTTTCTACACTATCCCGTGGGTTACACAGGCCAGCTCTGTTCATTGTGGGCAGGAACCAGGAGGTGGAGATCCCTGGAGTCATCTGGTGGTAGACACCATACCTGCACGGAGCTCCTCGTTGGTGATTATCGCTGCCCTTGTTCCAAATCAGTGAAGTCAATTTCATGTCGTTTTGGTCTTTTAGACGTTCTTTCAAAGAGACATTGCAAACTCCGAGCAGCAAATGCTTCTATTTAAAAAAGTCTTGTTTGACAGGTAATGCATTTTTACTTTATATATTTTATGCCATTTTTTTTATATTAGAGAAACTTCATTACGTTTTTAATATACTACTGCTCTTCTTACACAGAATGGAAAGGCGGAAATCCAGCCTTTAGAAGCAAAGAAAAGGGCCTGGTGTGGTGGCTCACGCCTGTAATCCCAGCACTCTGGGAGGCTGAGGCAGGAGGATTGTTTGAGCTCAGGAGTTAAAGACGAGCCTGAGCAAGAGTGAGACTTCCCCCCACCGTCTCTACTAAAAAAATAGAAATGATCTGGACAACTAGAAATATATAGGAAAAAAAATTAGCTGGGCACGGTGGCGCATGCCTGAAGTCCCAGCTACTCGGGAGGCTGAGGCAGGAGGATCGCTTGAGCCCAGGAGTCTGAGGTTGCTGTGAGCTAGGCTGACGCCATGGCACTCTAGCCCGGGCAACACAGTGAGACTGTCTCAAAAAAAAAAAAAAAAAAAAAAAAGCAAAGAAAAGCCTTACATTTCTAAATACTATTAATACCGTAAAATATGGAATAAAACAGTGATATATAAGATGAACAATTAGGAATAAATTACATTATTATTCAGATAAAGGTTGAAGGAAGTGAACGAAAATACTGATGACAACTTTTTTTTTTTTTTAACTTGTATGGAGCCATTGCACAGAAAATCTGATAACTACACAGACCCTGTCAGCAGGAACCATGTATGATGTGTGTGACTGTCTATGGTCAATGATGACTTTTTGTATGCAGTAAACTTATGTAGTTTTTAAAAAATAAAGTAAAAACATCTTCTGATGCATATTACCCTCTGAATAGGATTTCATTAGAATTCATTTTTCTTTCTTTCTAGGGCCATATTATCAATGCAATTCTGTAGGTCCAGTTGCTAAGGATTATGAAACTTTTTAAAGGCATACCAAAACGCTTGAAAGGCTGGGCACGGTGACTCATGCCTGTAATCCTAGCACCCTGGAAGGCTGAGGAGGGCGGATAGCTTGAGGTCATGAGGTCGAGACCAGCCTCAGCAAGATAGAGACCCCCTTCTCTATTAAAAATAGAAAAATTAGCTGGGCCTGGTGGTGCCTGTAGTCCCAGCTACTCAGGAGGCTGAGGCAGGAGGATCGCTTGAGCCCAGGAGTTTGAGGTTGCGGTGAGCTAGGCTGATGCCACAGCACTTTAGCCCAGGCAATAGAGCGAGACTCTGTCTCAAAAAAAAAGTGCTTGAAAATATAAAAACGAATCGTATCCAACATATGAAAATTACAAAATTGAATTTAAATATTTTGATAGCTACAAAAAGTAACACATAAAGTGCTCCCCACCTCAACTCTATGTAGGGAATTGTATTTAATGCTAGTACATTTTAATGTATGATAGGATATGAACGTTTAGTATTTTGCTGTGGTATCCAAAGTAAAAATGTCTAGGGCCTACAAAGGTCTTAAGATGGTCCTGCTCTTAATTTTCTTTTCTTTTATTTTAAAGGAATATATTTGAAAATGGATTGGACTTTTCTGCAAATGTTTGCAGGTGAAAAGAGAAATCTGAAGGTTTCTGGAATAAATCATCTGTGGCATCCACACGTTAATTCTGGGCTGAAAGGATGAAAAATGTAATAATTACTGGACAGATCACTTTAGACCCTGCTATTTCCTCTTTTTGCCAACTATGAGATGTCGTCTTTCATGGGCTTCTTATTAGTAAGTACTTCCCCGAATAATATGGCATAGACATCCTTAAATGATTTATACTGGGCTCCTAATTTGCTTGAAAAGAAAACTAGATTAAGAGCCATATTTCTGTGTTAAGCATGGAACTATTAATAGAGACAGAAGCCAAATATTGTTTCCTACCTTGAGACAGGTATATTGCATAGATCTGAACAATCAGTAGACTGAGGTTTTTACGATCAAAGGCTTTCAGTGAGTAACAAAGGACGCTTTTAAGTAAGTCGTAAATGAATGCAGTACTAATAAATAATAGTAATAAATTTTTTGTGTCAAGCCTCACCCACATCACTGGAAAAAGTTGGTTTCTGTCTTGCAGAGAGGTCAGTGATACGAGTGTCTTCATTTCCACATTTAAGCCACTTGGCTCTTTGGCTGTGAAAACACCTACATTTTTACTATGCAAAAGAGAAGCATTGGGCCTATAAGTAGAACACATTGGTCCACCAACTAGAATTAGACTAAATGATAGTATGTAGATTAGAAGTGCTGTTGGCTACAGGAAACAGAAATGTCAAACCCTGGAGGTTTAAACAAAGGGGTGTTGGCTTTCTCACATAAGTCTGGATGTCAGCAGTCCAGACTCTGTTGTCAGGGTGTGATTCTCTTTCTCTTTCCCTCATAGTCACGAGATTGTTGCCACAGCTCCATAGATCACATCTGTATTCAAAGCAGGAGGAAGGAAGAAGGAGTAGGGTCAGCCACATCGATTTCTTTTATGAAGAAAATAAAAACGTTCACTGACTCGCCTCAGGTCTCATTGGTCAGACCTGGGCCAAGTGGCCCTCAATAGCCTCAGTGGAGACTGCACAACAGGGAACAGGGTTTCCGTGATTGGTTTAGACCAAGGTTTCTCAGACTCGTCAAAATTGACATATTGGCCTGGATGACTCTTTGTTAAGGGGGCCGACCCGTGCCCTGGGGATGTTTAACAGCATCCCCTACCTATACCCACCAAATGCCAGTAGCTCTTAACTTCAACAACCGAAAATGTCTCCAGGCATATTTCTAAGTCCCTTGGAAGGCAAAATTTTCCCTCCTTGGAAACCACTGGTTAAGACCAATCATATCCATTACTGGAAGCTGGATATGTTGCTACCTTGAAAAAAAAAATCAGAATTCTATTAGCAAAGGACGACGAGGGCCACGGGTGCGAGGGCGGGCAGCAGAAGCAGCAGTGATGAAACCTAAGGACCTCCCTTTTTTTTTAAGATGAGGCCTCGCTCTGTCGCCCAGGCTAGAGTACAGTGGCATCGTCACAGCTCACTGCAACCTCTAACTCCTGGGCGCAAGCGATCCTCCTGCCTCAGCCTCCTAAGTAGCTGGGACTACAGGTGGCACTTATTTTTGGTCTGCCACCTGGATAAAGTTCAATGTACATATATTTAGACAGTGGTTCTTAAAGTGGAATGTGCAAGAGGCCACCATGGGACTTGTTAAACATGCACATACTTGGCCTCCTCCCCAAAGAGTCTGATTCAGTGAGAACCATCTGCAGACCTCTGCCGTGACACGTGGCTGCAGCCGGATGACACCAGAAGGAAGCAGAGACTGGAAGGAGCGTGTTAGCTCAGCTTTCAAATGTCTCAGACTTAGGCTCCCCTGAGACTTCTGGGGGCTGCCAGCCACCCTGCAAGCTGACACCTTGTCTTTGTAACACAGCTACTTTGCCCCTAGTCATGGGTCATTATCATGAATGACACAGGCCTCTGAGTAGCACTCTGTGTAACTTTTTCACGGCTTGTTCATTGTTGAGCTGTAAAGGTGAGTTCTGCCGCAGACCTGTATGTCTAGTGACAAGTCAGAGAAAATCATTTTGGCCAGGGGTTGAGTCTAGGAAGCAAGTCCACCATGTTTATTAAGCATGCATTATTTCTGAAGCCTGTCACTGCTTTGCTGAACTGAATTCAAAGCATTTTTCTTGCTAGAATTCAAATAACTACTTTTAGAAAATAATGCATGTGCCTGTGAACAATTAAAACTGGAATAGAGTAAAAAGAAAGTTTTTCTCTTATTTCTCTCCTTGGCCCTTGGTTTCCTTCTCCACTTTTCCCGGTTTCATGTACATTTCATAGTCCATGCTTTTGGGAGACTGTTTACGAGCCCCTTTTTCCTGCATAAATAGAAGCATCCGATAGACACTCTTCCTACCTTGCCTTTTTTTGCTTAAGAATATAGTTTGAGAATTTAAAACATTCCATATATATCTTTCTTACTCTTGTTTCCAGCTGCAAAATCTTCTATTGTGTAGAGCTGAACTCACATGGTAGCCACTAATCACATACGGCTATTTAAAATTTTTTTAAAATATATTTTATTTTTTAGAGCCAAGGTCTCGCTGTGTTGCCAGGCTAGAGTGCAGTGGCCATTCACAGGTGCGATCGTAGCTCGCCGCAGCCTGGAGCACCTGGGCTCAAGCCGTCCTCCTGCCTCAGCCTCCCGAGTAGCGGGGACTGCAGGTGCGCGCCATCCTGCCAGGCTAAATTTAAATTAGTTAAAATTGAATAAAGTGAGTTCCTCAGATGCCGCATTTCACGCGCTCAGTAGAAACAAGTGACTGGAGCCCCTGTACCGGCTGGTGCAGGTACAGAGCACCTCCATCGTGGCAGAAAGTTCTGCTGGGTGGTGCTGGTGTCGACGGGCCGTACTTTAGCTAAGCAACCGCTGCTGTTGGGTATTCAGGTTGCTTATTTTGCTACTGTAATCAGTGCGACAAAGACTATTCTCATGCACAGATCTTTGACCCCGTGGGCCTGTATTAATATATCTGAAAGATAAACTTCTCTAAGTGAACTTGCTGGGTCAAAGGCCACATGCATTTTACATTTAGACGGGCTTTGCCAAATGCCCCTCCAAAGAGGTCACACAGATTTACACTCTGCCAGCGGCACCCAACGATTCCTGTTTCCCTGTCCCCCTAGCCAGCACGAGGCGCTTGCTTCTCAGACGCTGACTTTTGCTTATCTGCTAGGTGAATGATAGTATCTCATGACAGTTTTACTTTAACAATCACTTTAAGTGTCCCCTAACACAATAAGGACCTCATTAGTTATTCCGCTTGTGAAAACGTTTCTCGAAGCCCTTCGTATCCCAGCTGGGGACTTTGCCCTCCAGGAGGGCGTTTCATGTTTGTTTGGTTGCTTCATCTGTCATTTGTGTTGAACTGTGAGTTGCTAATTATTAGCCATGGTGGATGCAGAGGGAGAGACAGAACTGCATATGGAATGCCAAAAGCGATGACAAACTGTCATCGGGTGGCCGTCACTTTTTAAATAAAGATACATAATGTCTCTCTTCGGTAGCTTAGTTCTAAAGTCACCGTGCAGCTTGGTCATCTGACCGCCCCCTATCCTCAGTGATTGGTGGCTGATTTGCTCTTGGAATCTACGATTTATGCAACAGCAGAGACACAACGCTGGTGACTTAGCTGAACCATGTGACATCTAGAATAACGACGCTGTGCCCATGTTCACAGCAGCGCGATTCCAATAGCCCAAAGGTGCGAACAAGCCAAATGCCCATCGCTGGATGGTGAATAGACACAACGTGGTCCATCCACACAATGGCGTATCATTCGGCCTTAAAAAGGAAGGAAGTTGTGACCCAGGCTGTGACATGGATGGACCTTGGGGACGTTATGCTAAGTGAACTAAGCCAGTCACAAAAGAACAAGTACTATACGATTCTCGTTACAGGATGTCCCCGCAGCAGCCGACGTTTTTAGAGACAGAAGGTAGAGCGCGGTGCCAGGGCTGGGGCTGGCGTGTAACGGGTGCGGTTTCAGTTCTGCAAGACGGAAAAGTTCTGCGAATGGCGGTGACGGTCGCAGCACAGCGTGCGTGTGCTTGGCGCCACTGAACGGTACCCGGAAAAACGGGCGAATGGTTAAAACATCACGTGCATGGTGGCAAGACGTGGAAAATGTCTAGAAAACAGGCGGGGAAACAGAAAACAGCTGCGGAGTTTTCCATTTGAGGAGATTCTGAAATGTTGCCTGGAAGGTCAGCCGCTGCTGGCTTCGGCACATGGAAGGTTCAGGTGCACACGCCCGCAGGCGCCACGGTGGGTTTGGGGGCTGCAGAGGGCCCTGGTGAAAGGTCCCGAAACGGAAGCTGAGAGTCCGGGCGATCTCTTAGCTCTACAGGGGCGCGAGGGCACCTCAAGTCCCGCCAAGGCCGCTGCAAAACCCGCAGCGGCCACAAGGGGGAGCGAGGCGGTGACTCACTCCCAGCCGGCCTGGGAGCATCGCCCAGGGGACCTGAGCAAGTGGCACTTCCAGGTGGCACCACCTGTCCTCCCCTCCCCCTCCCTGCCTTCCTCCATTTCCTCCTTCCTTTTAAAAATGGTGGTAAAATGCACATGGCATAAAATTCACCGTTTTGACCGTTTGGAAGCGCACATTTCAGTGGCGTTTAGGACCGTCACAGTGCTGTGCGACCATCGCCTCTGTCTAGTCCCAGAGCATTTCCACCACCCCGAAGGAAACCCTGTGCCCGCCAGTGGTCACTGCCATCCTGCCCTGTCCCCGGCCCCTGGCAACACCAAGGGGGTTTCTGTCGCTACGGGTTTGCCTAGTCCGGATGTTTCCTGAGCGTAGAGTCACGTGCTCTGTCGCCTGCTGTGTCTGGCGTGACCTTCTCGGGGCTCGTCCTCGCGGAGAGTGTCAGGGCTTCGTTGCTTTCTGTGGCTGAGTCACATTCCAGCGCAGGGACAGACCACGCTTTGTTCATCCGTGCATCCGTCGTTTCCCAGGTAGTTTTTCAAATGGTTAACACAGTGAATTTGACAGGATGCGTATTCTCGCCCGTTGCTGCTGTGAATGGCGCTGCCTGGAACGTGAGCTTGTGTGGACACGTGTCGGCCACAACGCCTGTTTCCAGCTCTCGGTCTATACCGGGTGTGGAACTGCTGGATCGTGTGGTGACTCTATGTCTAACTTGTTGAGGAATCGCCAAACTGCTTTCTTCTCCTTCCCTTTTGATTTTGTTGAGCAGAACTTCTCAATTTAAACACTTTCAGTCCAGATTTGTATCCCTGCCATTCTCTGCAAAGCAGCCCGGGATTGCCTTGAAACGCACACCTGATTCCTGCCCCTTCCGGCTTAAACCTCTCAACGGCTCTTCCCCATGTGCACAGAGAAAACGTTAACACAGCTTCCTCTGCAAAGCCCACGAGGCCCTGCGGATCCTCCCCCAGCCCCCATTCAGGTCCTACGTCAAAGTCATTTCCTCAGTGAGACTCTGAGATTGTTGTATCTGCTCTTTCTCTCACGGAGTCACTGTCTTTTACGTGACCCTGATTTTGTGTCATACTCATTGCAGTCTGAGCAGGTGGAAGGATGATACCTCACTGCAGCCTGGGAGGCCTGGCTGCCCTGGGCCTGCCCACGTCTCTGCCCACCTCTGGCACCACCCTCCCTCTCACCAGCCTGCCACAGGCCCTTTGCACTTGCTGCTCCGCTACCCAGAATGCTCTGCTCTCATGGGTGACTTCCCAATCATTTAGTTTGGGCTCAGATTTTACCCCATCAAAGAGGCCCTCTGGGGTAGGCCGAATAATGGTACCCCACCCAAAGATGGCCACATCCTAATTCCCTGGAACCTGACAGTGTGTTACTTTATGTGGCAGAGGGGACTTTGCAAATGGGATTAAGTTAAGGTCTCAAGATGGGGAGATCATCCCAGGTTATCGGGTGGGTTAATGTACTCACAAGGGTCCTTATGAGAGGGACGTAGGAGTCAGCGTCAGAGGAGAAGGTGACGTGGAAACAGAGGCAGTGTCTGGAGTGATGCACTTTGGAGCTGGAGGAAGGCGCCATGAGCTGAGGGGTGCAGGCGGCCTCTAGAAGCTGGAAAAGGCAAGGAAGTGGATTTCCCCAGAGCCTGCAGGAGGGACGCAGCCTGCAGACACCCTGAGTTTAGCCCAGCGCAGCCGTTTGGAAGTTCTGACCTCCAGACTGTAAGACCATAAATTCGTGTTGTTCCTCGCCAAGCGCGTGGTGCTTTGTTACAGCAGCCAGGAGAAAGCCGACTCGCTTTCCTCAACCACCCCACCTCTGCCCCAGGCGCGGTCTGATCTCCCCTTCTTGTCTCCGTTTCGTCTTCGCGTGGTCTGCGCTTCCTCCCGACGGGGCAGCTCAGTGCAAATGGCGAGCATCCACGGGAGCGGGGCGGACGCTCCATCACCTTTCGTGATCCGGCCTCAGCAGCCGTGGGGCCTCGCTGCCCCACATTCCACGTGCTGGAAGCAAGTACAGCCAGAAGGTGCAACTTCGAGGTCACGTTGTTAAAAAGGAGCAAGGAGCACAGTCCCCTCCTTGGGGCGGAAAGACGGCAACCCCATTGGAGGGGAAGAGAATTATCCACCTTTTATTCATTTATTTTTTGGTTTTTGGGTCCCTCCCACCCCCATGGTAAAAATCACATAACAAAACTTACCATCATCACCATTGTTAAGTGCAAGTTCAGGAGTGTTGGGTATATTCACATTGTTGGGAAACAGATCAAAACCTTTTCATCTCGCAACACTGAAAGTCCCCATTAAACACCTGCCCCTCATTCCGCCCCCCACCCCCGTAACCGCCATTCTACTTTCCATCATTACGAATTTGACTGTTCTAGATGTCTCGTAAATCATGCACTATTTATCTTTTATGACTGGCTTATTTTGCTTAGACAATGTGCTCAAGGTTCATTCATACTGTAGCTTGTGACAGGATTTTGTTCCTTTTCGAAGGCTCAGTAATATTCCATTGTATGTATGTACCACATTTCGTTTGTCCATGTATGCCTCAGTGGACATTTGGGTCCATTGCTTTGGGTCCATGCTGCTATGGACGCGAGGGAGCAAATACCTCTTGGAGACCCTGCTTTCAATTCTTTCGGGTACGGACTTAGAAGGGGGTGTCTGGATCATATGGTAATTCTCCTTAGTTTGTGGATGAACCTCCACACTCTTCCACAATGGCTGCACCATTGTGTGTTCCCATCACCTGTGCCCAAGGGTCCCCATTCTCCATATTCCCACCAACACTGGTTATTTTTTGTGTTTTCGGTTGTAGCCATCCTGATGGGCATGAGGTGATGTCTCACTGTGGTTTCAGTTTGCAGTTTTCTGATGATGAGTGACATTGGGCATCTTTCCATTCACTTCTTTGCCATTTCTATAGCACCTTTGGAGAAATGTCTATGCAATCTCTTGCCCATTTTTAAGTCAGGTTATTTGATGTTGTTGAATTGTGAGAACTCTTTATATATTCTGGACATGAACCCCTTATCAGATACATAATTTGCAAATATTTCTCCCATTCCACAGGTTGTCTTTTCACTTCATTGATTGTGTCCCTTGATGTGGAATAGGCTCTACCTTTTCATGGAGAAATGTCAAAGAATTCACGGACGTTTTAAAGCTATCACCACATAAAAGGGGTTTCGGCAAAAAGTAAGTCTTGCCCTACCCTGATTGCCCTCCCCAGAGGCAGCCTCTGTTACTAGTTTCTGTGTGCCTTCCAGAGATTTCTGATGTAAAGATTCCGTAGAAAATTGTGCAGAGGTTGTTTTTATGAAAAATGCGCTTGGAAATGAACCTAGGCTGTGACTGAACTCTGGGGCCTCCACATTCGTGTTGGTGACGCAGGGAGTTGGAGTGGATGATTCCTAAAGACCCTGCTTACCAGCTCTGTCGTCGGGGAACATGGGCCACACACTCCTTGGGCCTTTTTTGCCCGGGTTTCCGAAGGTTCTGTCTTAATGTGAAAGGTTATTTCTTAAAGGAGGCTGTTTGCTCCGAATGGTGCCAGAGAGTCTCTGTTCTGTGGAAACGCGAGAGTTCTTGTTTTGTTCTACTTAAAGAAGAACTCAGTTCCTCTTGTCAGTACCACATGGGCAAAACTCTAATTTCAGTTCTTTATTTTTCAGAAATCCCAAAGAATGTGAAATGAGGTGACAGGAAGAGCCCCAAACTGCTGCCCTGGTAAGATTCTTCTGTCTGAAATTCATGTCCGCGAGGTGCAGTTGCGGATGGCGGGGAGGCGTCAGGTGGGATAGCGTCGGGGAGATTTCTAATTGTTCTCCAATGACTATTCCCCTTTTGCTCTTAGTTTTAGAGTCCCTAAACTTTCAGAGGGGCTTATGGCCGCCTGGCTAGAGGTGATGTTTTCCGGCTTCCACCGAAGCTAGGTGCGACCTCAAGGTTATGTTCTGGCCTACAAGATACAAGCAGATGTGACAGGGACACTTCTAGGGCACACTGCTGGAAAGGAAGCTCATCGTCCTTGTCTCTTTCCCACTCGCTCTGACCTGGGACGTGGCCAGGGTTGAGGAAGCCAGCGCCGACCCTGGCGGGGGGCAGGACAGGGCGGCAGCAGGCGGCCGGGTCCCCGAGTGGCCCCAGGGAGCAGAATCCCCTTCCTTGCCGGACCACCAGCCACTCTGTGCTGTTGAGGGAGCGAGGAATACATTTCTGGCTCGTCAGAGCCACTGTAATTTCGGGTCCTTGAGCAGCTTGACTTACACCCTAACACAGTGGCTTTCTCCTTTCAAACGACTTCAATGTTTGCTCTCTGTTTAGTGGCTTTTACTGAAATGGAAGTGCCAGGAGAACAGGAACTGCGCCTTCTTGTTCACCGGTATAGCCCAGCCTCTGCCACTGCCAGGGGGGAGCAGCTGAGTGAAAACGGTTTGCAGCCGGTAACGTGCCTCGCGATTAGCTGGGTCGTGGATCGATTAAACATGCAGGTCTCTCAGCTCTCAACCCAAGCCCGCTGAGTCAATCTTTGGACCTGGCTGTACACAGATACCTTTACTTATAGTGAAAGAAAAGATCCCATTTCCAATAGCAACCTCAATGACAAAATATTTAGCCGCAAACTTCCCAAGAGAGGTGGAGGATGCAGATGTAAAAAGCTTCATGATTCTGCTGTTACAAAAGGAGACTTGAATTAGTGGCGAGACAGCCTTTGTTCTTAGAGGGGAAGACTCGGTTTTGGGAAGATGTCAGAGCTCCTTAAATTTAACCAGAATTCCATGCAGTCCCAAGTAAAATACCAACAGGAAACTTGGGAACTTTGAGAAAATGGTGCCAAACTTCACCAAGAAAAATGAATGTGTGAGAATTGCCAGGAAAATTCTGGAAATGAAGAATAGTGAGGCAAGACTAGCTTTACCAAATATTTTAATTAATGATAAAGCTAGAGTATTAGGTACAGTTGGTCTTACAGAAGAAACGGGCAGATTGAACAATGTCAAAAGAGAGAAAAACCCAGAAAGAGACCCAAGCATACAGAAGAGCTGGTATGTGAAAAATGGTTGCTTCAATCCATGGGGAAAAGGATTGGAAATATATTGACTTGGGATAACCGGCCCTTTTCCCTATACCATAGCCGAAAACAAATTAATTCCAAATAAAGCAGAGATTTAAAAATAAAAACACCTATACAACAGTGGAAAGAATGTGGATTTAAAGAAAATCCTTGATCTGGGAGACTTTTCTGAATATGACCTGTGTATATTTAAATACATATATATATATATACATATACTATATATATGTACAATTTTTACATGAGTGTTTTTATAGTTTGCATTATAATATCAAACAGGTACCAGATCCTAGGCCCAGGGAGGGGCCTGCACACCCCTGCCGGCGACACAACTGCGTTGTGGGGGGAGAGGGAGGGGGTGAGGACTGGCCCCGGGCAGACCCTGCTGCTGGCGGGGAGTTTTAGAGGTCTTAAGCTTCCAGAAATCACGGTTCCCCTTCCCAAAGACGCGCAGTAGTGCCACCATAGCCAAGGTTTTGCTTTCCATAGTTTTAGTTACCAGCCGTCAACTGTGGTCTGAAAATACTGCGTACAGTGAGATATTTGGAGGGAGGGAGAGAAGTGCCACATGCATATAACTTTAATTATGGTATATTGTTAATTTATTCTATTTTGTTATTAGTTATTGTGGTTAATCTCTTACTGTGCCTGAATCATAAATCAAATTTTATCATAGGGGCTAGGCAAACGGCTCATGCCTGTAATCCCAGCACTCTGGGAGGCTGAGACGGGAGGATCACTCAAGGCCAGGAGTTCAAGACCAGACTGGGCGATAGCAAGACCTTGTCACTACCAAAAACAAAAAATTATTTGGGTGTGGTGATGCGCACCCGTACTCCCAGCTACCTTGGAGGCTGAGGCAGGAGGATCGCTTGAGCCCAGGAGTTCAAGGCTGCAGTGAGCTATGATGGCACCACTGCACTCCGGCCCGGGCAACAGAGCAAGACCCTGTCTCTTAAAAAAAAAAAAACATGGTGACCTGGATCAGCAGTTCTGAAAGTGTGGTCCCCGGACCAGCTGCAGCAGCGTCCCCTGGGCGCTTGCACGAAATGCAGAATTCTCAGGCCCATGCGCACCTGCAGAAAGAGCCGCGCCAGGGCTGGACCGGCCGCCACGTGACTCTGATGTTTGCTCAAGTGCGAGAACCGCTGGGCTAAGCCAAGGTAAGGTGGCGAAGCGGTGGCATCCGTCCCCTGGGGCTGCCGTAAGAAGCGCCACAGACTGGGTGCCTTCGAGCCACAGAAGTTCATTTCTTGCAATTCTGGAAGCCGGAGTGTGGCCAGGGCCGCGCTTCCTCGCAGCCTCTGGGGGAGGGTCCTTCCCTGCGTCTGCCGATTCTGATGGCTCCCGCGAGCCCGGGCCTTCATCGGTTTGCCGGCCGTCACTCCCGTCTCTGCCTCCGCGGGCACAAGGCGGTCTCCTCTCTGTGACAAGATTCGCCACTTGTATGAGGACTCCCACCCAATGCAGCCTCCCTGGTCTCAATTATACCTGCGAGACTCTTCCATACCGGTGGGAGCGCGGTTCTGCCCGCTGCCGGGGAGAAGTGGAGCGATTCGGGAACTATCCAAACGAGAGAAATCTCACCCTGGCGATTAGCCTGGGGTGGGTGTGCGGGAGAGGAAGCAGAATGAGGAGGAGCAGCATTCAGAGCCCGGCTGTGGTTACACGAGTCACAAAGCACAGAGTGAAATGTTGGTGTCTTTTTTCTCTCCGAATGAGCTCCCTTAGGATAATATTTCAGGAACTTTATTCTAAGGTCTTGTAAACACATTGCTGAAAGGAACTTCTTGCCTGAAGACCTTTGTCACTTCCCTGAGGGGCCGGCTGGGGAGGGAGGAGAGGGAAAGGCCCCCTCCTTCCCGCGCATGCAGGGAGCCTTGCTATGCCCCAGCTCTGGGCGACACTTTATTTTTTTTTATTTTATTTTTTTTGAGACAAGGTCTCGCTCTATCTCCCCGGGTAGAATTCAGTGGGGCCATCATAGCTCACCGCAACCTCCGGCTCCTGGGCTCAAGTGATCCTCCTGCTTCAGCCTCCCGAGTAGCTGGGACTACAGGCTAATTTTTTCTATTTTTAGTAGAGATGGGGTCTCGCTCTTGCTCAGGGTGGTCTCGAACTCTTAGCCTCAAGAGACCTGCCCGCCGCGGCCTCTCAGAGCGCTGGGATTACAGGCGTGAGCCACCGCACCCAGCCCCATTCATCCATCGATTCCACAAACCATCGCACCCTGCACCGGTGCCAGGACACAGCTGTGAGGACAGCCAAGGTCTTTGCTGTCATGATGCTTCTCTACATACAGAAGCAGGGAGGAAACAGCAAAACACCAGGCCAGATACCGCCAGGCTGTGACGAACATCAAACAGGGCGGCGTCACAAAGAGCATCACTGTAGATGGCTTGGTCAAGGGAGGCCTCTCCCAGGAGACGGCACCGGAGCTGCGCCTTAAAGGAGCCTTCGTGGAGGCCTCTTAAACATGAAGAGCGTTTGAAGCAGGGGCACAGCATGTGCCAAGGTCCTGCGGTGGCACAAGCGGAACATGTTGGCAGATTTGCAAGCAGCCAGGGTGGCTGCCTCTCAGGGAGCAACGGAGAGGGAGGAGGGGAGGGGGACCTCGCAGGTCCCAGAGAAGGATCTGGAGTTTACGCCTGCGCATGGGGAGCCGACACTGGAGTTTAAGCAGGAAGTAATACGACCCCATGTGCTTTGAATAAAGGTCCACGGTGTGACCTCCGTAATGTACCCTCCGTGGAGCGGATCCCTTTCCCTGAGAGCGTTTTTCTCAGATGTCATTGCAGACTCCTTGGCGTGAAAGTCTTATCTTTGTCCCCACCGGTCTGTCACCTGCATGAGGCCACGGCTAATGCACACCTGTGACCCCCTTGCCCCGCAGGAAACGCTCAGTCAACATAGTCTGACAAATGCCCCTGTGAGTGACTGTCCGGTCCCTGCTCTGACAGGAGCCTCAGTGGCCTCAGCTGTGCCCAGAAAGGTGCCAGTGTCCTTTGTGTTCCAAGGAATAATCTTGGAACCTGCCTCTCTGTGGCTTCCAGCCGCCCCTGCCACACGCCTCAGCCTGCAGCCTAAGAGCAGCTTCCCCCGCAGGAAAGGGCTGGCAGCTCCGCGGTTTTGCGTCGAATGAAATGTTTTTAAAGCGGCAAGAGCATGTCCTCATCTAAGGGGTCCTTTGTACCCAGGTTGGCGTCAACATTGCTGCTTTTGCCTGGCCGCACAGTGGCTATCTTCTTGCTCTGATGTTGTTGAGGGGTGTCCTGGGCCTTGGGGGGGCCCTAGACAGAGGAGGTTGGTGTTGGGGAGGGCAGTTTCCTAGGCGGGAAGGAAAACGTTGCTCTCGGAGGCGGGCGGGGAGGGGGGGGGAATTGGCAAAACAGACGGGGCCTTGCTGCAAACGGAGCTGTCGAGTTAGCCCGAAGCACGAAAACTTGGCTTTCATTTGAAACGCCCGGTGTGTCAGGCCCACCCACGGTGAGAGGTGAAGTGGTTCTCTTGAATTAGGAAGTGAAGCCCGAAAACTCAGCTCAAATTCCAATAAACCAGAGCTCATAAACTCCGGGCCTGGGAACAAAAGCCCAAAGAAAGAGGGAGGGAGGAGAGAGACTCAGACCGTGGGCCTTTTGTGGACTTTCAGATACTTTCTTGAAAGTGGCTGCCCCTCTTACATTCCACACTGCAGTTCCTCGAGCACACAAAGTTCGCTCCAACCTCAGGGCCTTTGCACGTGCTACACCCTCTGCCTGGCTCTTCACAAGGGTGGCTCTTCTTTGTTCAGTTCTCCACTCAGATGTTCGCTTCCCAGAGAAGAAGCCGCACTCTCACTTACTCTCCATCAAACCACTCTGTTTCTTTCTCAGCATTTAACGTGACCTGAAATTATTGTGTTTGCTTTTTCCTGGACTGACCTCTGTGTCTGTCCGCACCCCGCGGAACGCGCCCCTAGAGAAGAAGGCCTCGCTCAGGATCTGCGGTGCCCAGGCCGCCCTGCACACGGGAGGCGCTCAGTAAACACGCCTGGGCTGGAGGAATCAATCAAGCTGTTGACTGTGGCCGCCGGCCACGCGCCGGAGCATTTCCTGTCTGCATCCATCGAGATGCTTTGGCTGAAAGTACTAGAAAGCACCGAGCCATGAGGTTCAACAGTGAGGACATTGATTATTCCCACACGAGGGGAGGACCTGAGATGGAGCAGGTTCGGGGTTCTCAGCTCCGGCGATCGATGGCATCACTGAGAAGCCAGGTTCTCCTTCCTCTGTCTGCTGCAGTGCACGGTGGCAGCTCTCCAGGCGGGACGACATCCAACAGGAGTGCAGGCAGCATCTCCTCCTCGTGCCCTTTTTTATCAGCCGAGGAGACCTGTCCCAGAATTCCCCAAGCTCACCCCCCACATCTTATTGGCCAGAACTGGGTCACGTGTCCAGCCTCTAAGCCAATCAGTATTGGCGTTACCAGATTGGCTTAGAATAATCAGGGTGCCCTCCCGACAGGGAGTCAGGGGTCCCCTTTTCTGAGCACCTGTGGCTGCTAGGAGGGTAGACCCGCTGCCTTCAGCAAAGAAGGGGAGGGGAGGGAATGGATTTTGGAAAAGCAACCAATGGTGTTGGTTCCACCACACGTGTTCAATTTCATCCTCACGAAAACCCTCTGAGGTGTCACGTGTTCCCTTCGGCAGGTACCTAGCACCAGACCCCGGAGGGGCTCATCTTTTAACACCCCCTGTAAGCACCAGCCATTTTCAATACTGAAATAATCGTGATACTCAGAAATCACTATTTTGTTGATGCCTTCTTTAGTTTTAAAACAAACAAAAAGAGGAATAAATTTCTATTTTAAAGATAGATATTTATTCATATTTACTAAAATTGTGTGTGTGGGTGGGGCATTTGGAGTTTTCTGAATGAAACTCCACGTAGAATACAATATTTATTAAAAGGCAACGGGCCGGGCGCGGTGGCTCACGCCTGTAATCCTAGCACTCTGGGAGGCTGAGGCAGGCGGATTGTTTGAGCTCAGGAGTTCGAAACCAGCCTGAGCAAGAGCGAGACTCCGTCTCTACCAAAAATAGAAATCAATTGGACAACTAAAAATATATAGAAAAATTAGCCGGGCATGGTGGCGCATGCCTGTAGTCCCAGCTACTCAGGAGGCTGAGGCAGTAGGATTGCTTGAGCCCAGGAGTTTGAGGTTGCTGTGAGCTAGGCTGACGCCACGGCACTCACTCTAGCCCGGGCAAAAGAGTGAGACTCTGTCTCAAAAAAAAAAAGGTAACGAATACAATTGTGCTAATTTGAAGCTTACGTATATATTATTAAAATGCAGCCACAGCAATTCTTTCTTTTTTTTTAATTTCAGAGCATTGCAGGGGTGCAAAGGTTTTGTTACATGGATTGCTTTTGCACTGCTTGAGACGAAGTTGTAAGTGTGTCCATCGCCCAGATGATAGTGTACCTTGCACCCATCAGGTATGATTGCCCCCATCCCCTAACCACAGGAATTTCTTAGTACGAGGATTGGCAAACTTTTCTGTGAGGTGCCAGGTAATAAATATTTTAGGCTTTTTGGACCTTAGGGTCGCTGTCGAAACTGCTCAACTCCGCCAGTGCAGCATGAACGCAGCGATAAACTATGCATGAGGAACGGCATGGCCGTGTTCCAATAAAACTTTATCTGCAAGAACAGGCTGGGGGCCAGGTTTGGCCTGTGCACTGGAGTTTGCCAGCTCCTGGTTTGAAGAACTTAGACCAACAAGATTGTTTCAGGGGGAATGTTTATCACTGGCATTTTTCAGAGTTACTGGCGTATGGTGATAATGAGAGGCAGACTGCCTTCGCGTGGGTTTTATGACTGTTGAATGTGTTACAGACCGGGCACTGGGGGGCTGCAGCCACCATCCCACCCTTGGTACCCCACCTCTCATCCCCCTCCACGGGAAGCACCGGGGCTCAGAGGGGCACCCAGGCCTCGGGGAGTTAAGCAACTTGTTCAGAAATCCGGGCTCCGTTGCCCAGAGCTTGATCTCCTGGGCGCCCCGTCCAGCAGCCCTCTCCCCGCCCCCCTGCACGGGGGAAACTTCTCTGGGTGCAGACTCCGGGTCTGAGTCCATGTCGCTGGGGGAAGCTGAAGGGTTCCTGTCCCACTTGCCAGAGCTTTTCTTTCTGGCCCAGAACAGGGCTTGGGAGTGAGGAAGTCCCTAGGGGTGGGCTTGGTGACCGTTTGGGGGCCTCCAGGCCTCTCACTTCCCGTCTGGAGGCTGCAGAGAACATTCTAGAAGGCACGTTGGTACCTGGACCCGCTTACCCTCCCTGAGCCTTCCTTGCCCACTTCTTGTCTGCCGCCTCCCTGGTTCTTTATCAAAGACCGGCTCTCAAGTTGCTTCCTCGTTGCTCAGTTTCCCTCAAGTCTCCGCAGAAGTTTCTGGAAGCTTTGACCCCAAAACCTGCCCTTTGTGGGAGACTCCTGTCCTCCGTCTGCCTCAGCCCTGTTGCTGTGTGGTTTGCTGGCTTTTACCATTTCAGCCATTGCAAGTGTGCAGCTCAGCGGCACTAAGTAGCCCCATATTGCTGTGCAACCGTCGCCACCCCATCCCAGAACTTTCTCATCTTGCAAAAGCGAACCCCACACCCAGAGACCAATAAGGTCCCACTCCCCCTCTCCCCAGCCCCGGCACCCCCCATTCTGCTTTCTGTCTCTGTGAGTCTGACGACTCTGGGGACCTGCTGTAAGTCGGATCGTACAGTATTTGCCCTTCGTGTCTGGCCTCTCTTGCACAACACGATGTCCTCAGGGATCATCCGTGTCGTGGCCTGTGTCAGAATTTCCTTCCTTTTTCAGGCCGAGAACATTCCATCGCGTGGAGCGACCACATCTTGTTTGTCATCACCCGTCGACGGGCGCGTGGGTTCTCCCGCCTTTCCGCCGCTGTGAGTGGTGCTGCTGTAGCTCTTGAGTCCCTGCTTTCATTCCTTTTGGGTCTCTGCCCCGGCGCGAAATTCCTGCATCACATGGTGATTCTCTGTTTAGTTGTTTGAAGACCCTCCCTGCTGTTTTCCACGCGGTGGCCTTCCCATCAGCAGCGCACAGGGTTCGGTCTCCCACTTCCTCAGCAGTACTTGCTATTTCCTGATTTTTGGATAGTAGCCATCCTGATGGGTATGAGGCGGCATCTCACAGTGGCTTTGATTTCTGTTTCCTTCCGATTGGCGATATTGCGGCTCAGCCTAAGTCTGCCTTCGCGGGCCTCCCTCCCCTGCCTCCTGTCAGCTCGGCTGAGGCCCGACGGGCAGGTGAGGGAGGGCCTGGTCTCTGTGGGCATCAGCTGTCCCATCTGTGAAGTGGGAACAAGGGCAACAGCACACACCCCACAGGGTGACATGAGGACCGGTAAGTTAACCATCTGGAGCCCTTAGAATGGTGCCTGGCACATAGTAGGTGCTCAGTAAATGCCAGCTGTGTGCAGTCTAGGGATGGGTGGAACCGGGGAGTTCTGTGAAGCAGCAGCGATGTGTTCAGGAGAAGGGCTCTGGGTCACGGATGGGGTGATTAAAGTTCTTCTTATTAAAGTTGATCTCTGGACCCCTCTGCAGATCCTGAGAGCCCCACCTGCTCAGGGAGTTTTCCGGTCCAGGAGTCTTCCAGGGCCGGCCCCTGCTCTCCTTTCAGCCTGTATTTCATGGTCACACCCTCCTTTCTTCCCTTCTGCCCTGCCCCCACCATGGTATCTTTCAGTTAGTTTGTTTGATTTAACAAACGCACGGTCCTAAGGGCTTCGCAGGCATGAACTCTCTTAATCCACAGTGTGACCCTCTGAGATAGGTATTATTAGCCCCATTTTACAGGTGGGGCAGTGGAGGCCCAGAGAAGTTAAGTGATGTGCCCACAGGAGAACGGAGCTCTGAACATGGGTCGTCTGGCTCCAGACCTGCACTTTTAGCTTCTAGGCTGCTTATGGCAAGGCTCTCACCCCAGCTGTTCCCTGTGCCCGGGACGCTGCCCCTAAGCCTCCCTTCTTCTCTGGCGAACTCCTTTTCCACCGCGGTCAGTTCCCGTGTTCCTCAGGATCTCAGCAGGAAGTGGACAGGACACTCAATATTGGAGACATCACAGAAGAGGGTTTAATGGGGGGGCTATTTACAAGGGTGTAAGGAAAACGAGGCACAGTGGAGCCGTTCCCACCCCGAGGGCAGAAGGGAGGAGACGGGTGTCTAGACAGGGCTGCCTTCCGGGGACCCTGCCCTTTGCTCAAGGGTCGAACCAGCCTGAGTGCTTCATTTATCTGTTGTTCACAACAGACCACCTGACATGCAGTGACTTCAAACACTGATTTAGTGTTTCTCGTGATTTTGTGGGTTGACTGGCTGTTTCGCGTGGTGATGGCTGTGATGCCGAGACGGCTGGAAGGTCCTGAGTGGCCTCTCTCACGGTGCTGGCGGCAGCTCGGCCGGCCTGTTGGCTGAGGGCGTGGTTCTCCTTCCCGTGGCTCCTCCGCATGGCTGCTTGGGCTTCCTCACAGCGTGGCAGCTGAGTTCAAGAAGGCGTGTTCTAAGAGGAGCCGGCTGAAGCTGTTGATCTCTTGTTTTCTTTTTTTGCTATATTTCTTTTTTCACTCGGCGTCGCCGATTCACGCAGGGACGGAGCCGTTGATCTCTTGGAGGCTATATAGTGGCACTTCCGCCACATTCTGTTGGTTGAGACAGGTCACAGCGTCAGCCCAGATTCCAGGGCAGGGGAAGGAGACTCCCAGTAGGAGGAGTAACCAAGGATCGGTGGCTGTTTTTAGCCCACCACGCTGAGCAATCCCACAGGGAGGAAGTGGGGGCGTCATATCTCATTTTCCCTCTCTTACCCTCTTTGGATCTCCCACCGCCCATCCGCCAAGTCCAGCGAGAAGCCAGAGGGCCAGGGAGGCTGCTGACCTGGCTCCCGAGGGTCACCCTTCTGGAGAAGAAGGTCAGGTGGAGAAGCAGAGGCCGGTTCTTGGGGGAGAGGAGGATGTTCTCGCATAGTACCCCACTCCAAGCTCTTCTGGAACCCCCCATTTTCCCTTTATCGTGCCATTCGTAATTATAGACCTCTGCGGTTATTCTTCAAGACCGTGAGCTCCATGAAGGCCGAGACTGCGCCTGCTTTGCCCACCATGGGCCCCTGTGCCCAGCACTGTGCCTGGAGTAGGGCAGATGTTCAGTGAGTGTTTGTCAGCGGGTGAGTCTTTCTCAAAATGACCCAACCTGGATTTCTTTCCCGAAATGACCCAACCAGCGAGGCCGCATCACGGATCCCCAGGGCCAGGGGAAAGGTGAGGATGGATCGCCAGCCCTGAGTCACAGCAGACGGGTCATTGGCGGAAGGTTGGTGGTCGGGGACTCGCAGGGGCCTGGACTGATGGGGTAGGTGCCCCAGTTGGCCGGGCCCGCGGTGGCAGAACAGCGCAGACCTGGCAGCTTCCAAACAGCAGACATCTGCTTCTCACAGTTCTGGAGGCTGGTCAAGAGGCCAGCAGATTTGGTGACTGGCGAGGGCCTGCTTCCTGGTTCACGGATGGCACCTTGGAGTGGTGTCCTCACCTGGTGGAAGGGGCCAGGTGGCGCCCTGGGGCTCTTTTTCAGAAGAGTGCTAACCCCCTTGATGAGGGCTCCGCCCTCATGACCTAATCACCCCAGAGGCCCCACCTCCTGGTACCGTCACATACGATTAGTTTCACTGTGAGAATTTTTGGGTGGACACAAGCTTCAGTCTCCAGCACGTGACTAAAGTCCAGGAGCGGAGGCCCAGTCTCCGAGGGAATTTTGGAGGCTGTAGAGACCTCTGAAGACCTCCACTGATATTCACAGTATTTCGGGGGGCATTTTACTTATTGAAGAAAAACAACTCCTCCTGAGTCATGTGCGTTGACGTACCCGTTTCTGATGAATTGCAGCCGCCCCCGCTAGAGCATTTGCCGTGTCCTACTGTTCTGCTTTTCTCCCTGAAGCACACGCCATCCTCTTACGGCGCCGGCCGACGGAAATGCAGTGGGAAACCATGCACACAATTAAAGCATTTTCAGTAGCCGCATTTTAAATAGTAGAAAGAAACAGGTGGAATTAGTTTAAATTGTGTATTTTATTTAACCCTGTCTATCCGCATAGTGCCATTTCGACGTGTAAGCAATGGAAGAATGCCGAGCTATTTTGTGTTCTCTCCGCACCGAGGCTTTGCGATCCGGCGTGTACCTCCCACGGCACGTTTCACGTCGCGCCAGCCGAGTGCCCGGCACTTGCTACCGGACAGCCCGCGGCTACTGCCCTGGACCGACGGCTCTAACCTCTTAGGAAATCACTGGTGACTGCGCTTATCATGTGTTGTCATCGCTCGTCACTAGCGTGGGAGCTGCGAGGCCAGGGCCTTGGTTCCGTCCCCGCACCCGGCACAGGCAGGGCTCGCTCCGCGTTGGCCGGGCGCGTCCAGCTGGCAGCCGTGGGCTCTCCTCCGGCCCTGCCGGCAGCAAGCTGGGTGGCAGAGGCGACCGAAACTGGCTGCTCTTCCTGCTTTGCTTTTTCCTTTGTTCTTTGTGCTGCCTCTCCCCCGTCGTTTCCTTTTCCTCCACTTTCTTCCACTTTTTCCTTCCCGGCAGGGACAGTAGTGATCGCACTCGGGCCCCGGAGCCAGTGACTCTGGTTAAGTCCCTGCTCGCTCTGCTCTGTCACTAACGAGCTGTGCCTCTTTTTAATCAAGTCCTGTAGCTTCTGTGCAATGTTTCCGGTGGCCTTGGGGATAATAATAATTCTTCCTGCTCTGGGGTGGGGTATAGGGCACAGGTGTGACGGCCACACCTGATACAGGCACCCAGATACGCGTGTAGCCAGCATGAACCCATGTAATACTCACGACTCCCCCAGGAAGCAGGCATGACTTAGACCATCTTCATGGCCCAGATCAGGGAGTCGGGGCACAGAGAGGCCAAGCAACTTGCCCAAGGCCACAGAGCTGGCAGCAGGACAGCCTGGCTGCAGAGGCAGGCTCTGGCAGCAGCGGTTCATCCACACATACCGATTAAGGACCTACTGTGTGCCAGGCTCTGTTCTAGGAGCTGGGGGCACAGTGATGGACAAAGGAGACAGATTCCTGCTCCCGCAGAGGTTTTTATTCATTCTAGAGGAGGAAGGAAGCCAATTAAATAAATAAACACATGTGTTGTGTAGCGTGCTGGATGCTGATAAGTGCTATGGCAAAAGAGCAGGGAAGGGAGATAGGAGTACTGTGGGGTGGTTTGTCATTTGAAACGGGTGGATAGGAAGGAAGTCCTTGCTGGGATGACATTTGAGCTAGGACTTAAAGGAAGGGAGGGTGGTGAGCCTCCTAGGTGTTAGGGAGAGCAGCGTTCCAGCAGTGAGAGCAGTAAGTGCAAAGGCCCTGGGGCAGGAGCAAGGCAGCAGGTCCATGAGCTCCCAGGAGGCAGGTGGCTGGAGCAGAGTGGGGAAGCGGGGAGAGGGACTGTGAAGTCAGGGAGATCACGGTGACCTCATGGGCCATGGTGAGGGCTGTAGCTTTTACGCTGAGTGAGGCGGGAGCCATGGGAAATTATTTTTTAATAAGTTTTTATTGAGATATAATTTGCATATCCTGAATTCACCCATCTAAAGTCAACAATTCAACAGCTTTTACTCTATTCACAGAGCCGTGCAACCAGCACCACAACCAATCTCAGAGCATTTCCACCACTCAGAAAGAAGCCCCCTACCGGCAGCCCCCACTCTGCCAGCCCCTGGCAACCACCGATTTGCTCTTTGTCTCTGTGGATTTGCCTGGCTTCTTGCACTCGGCGTGTTTCCGAGGCGCCTCCATGTGGTCACGTGGACCAGAACTGCATTCCTTCTCATGTGGAGCGACATCCCGGTGTGTGGACAGGTCACATTTCATTTATCCCGTGAGGACTGACGGGCGTGGGGTCCTTTCCACCGTTTGGCCGTCAGCGCTGCCGTGGACACTCGCGGGCAGGCTTCTGCGCAGACGCGCTTTCCTTTCTCTGGGGCACACGCCTAGGGATGGGGTGGTGGCTCTCTGTTTACCTCCTGAGGTGGCACCATTCTGCAACTTCTCCAACACTCGTTATCTGTCTCTCTGATCCCAGGCGGGTTTTGAGCAGAGGAGGGCACCATCCGACTGGGGTTTTACAGGACCCCCCACACCCACGTGGATAATATTTTATTATCATCAATCTTTCTTTTCTTCCACATTTTTGTCCTTCCTCAAGGCAAAGCCTCTCTCTAAAATGTGATGTCTTTTTTCTCCCTTCCTAAGCCACCCTCCCCGCCTCCGGAAGTGACTCCCCTCCGAGAGGTCAAGGTGGGTCACGTGCGTCCAACACTCTTTCATCTCTGCCCTTCTCATTGTCAGGTGACAGCGTGGCGTGACACAAGGGCCCTCCAGCTGCGGCCTTGGGGCTCTCTGGGGTAAGCACCACGTACATTTGGGCCTTGAAGACTTGGCCATAAATAAAAGTTAGTTTGGATGGCGTGGCCAGGGAGAGTCGGGATGGGGGGCGGTGCGTCAGGGTCGGGCCAAACACACGTTTTAGTTAATTGGCTAATTTCCAAGAACTCCAATCGTCATTAAAAATAAAACACTCCCCATAGTGAAGGCTGTCAAAGGCCTTAAGGAATTTAATGAAATTATATTAATTCATTAATCAATCAGTACTTTGATTAATGAATGAGCTAATTAGTGAATTGATTACTTAAAGTATTTATTGAGTACCTGATATGTGCTAGGCATCGTTCCAGGTGCTGGGGATAAACCGATTAGTGAAAGAAGACCAGCTTCTGTCTCTCGGGAGCTGCGGGGGATGAACAAGTGAGCAGATGCACAAGACAATTTCAGGTAAAAATGGGGTGATTTGCCAGAGTGAGTTGGGACTCCCATTTTCAACAGATGCCAAGGAGTGGGCTTTGAGCTAGACCTGGAGGAGGAGAAGGAGTCATCATGGCAGGATCTAGGAGGAGAGTATTCTAGTCAGAGGGAACAGCAAGTGCAAAGGCCCTGTGGCAAGAAGCAGCCAGGATGTTCCAAGAACAGAAAGGAGGCTGGGAGGCCGGGAGTACAGTGAGCACAGGGGGAGCAGGCGGCAGATGGGGCAGAGTGTGGCAGGAGCCAGGCTGTGCAGGGCCTTGGAACAACAACAAGTCGCTTACTTGCACTCACACATCCTAGACACTGTTCTAAGCACTGTCCCATTTTTTCCAACTTCTTTACTCCTCACCACGGACCTTGGAGAGAGGCTCTTATTATCCCCATTTTACGGATGAGGAAACTGAGGCACAGAGAGGCCCAAACCACTTGCCCCTGAGTCTGGATTTCTCAGAACCTGTTCCTCTAGGTCAGGGTGGGCACCCTCCTTAGGGCACTGGACAGTATCAGGTCTCCTTAGAGGAAGACGGTACCAGGCAAGGCCCTCTGGCCAGTACCCAGTGGGTGCTCAATAAATGTTTCAGGCCAGGGTGTGTTGTTTAAGGATGGGCCTGGGAGAAGGCTGCTTTCTTCTAGGGTTGAATAGAGTTTCAGAAGAGGTCATTCTGAGCCCTTGAGGGCAGGGTCTGCCTTGCCCAGGTGTTGGGGACACAGCCCTCCTGTCCCGGTGCAACCCAGGAGGAGTCTCTTGCCCTCTCAGTAACCCCTTTCAGAAAACCAGGAAACTGGCCCACACCAGGGGCCCAAACTCAATGTGGGGTGGGTGATGCGGGCACCAGGAGGCAGCCAGGCCAGGCTGGGGAGCACATTCCCTGAGGGCAGCCACTGGTTAGTGCCAGCCCGTGGCTGTGCCCCCTGGGAGCGCTTGTCTGCAATTACGCTCATCAGCAGTCTCCGTCTTCCTTAGAAAACAGGGACTAAGTTTTGCTAACTTAACTCCTCTGTGCCTCAGTTCTCTGATCTGTAAAATGGAGCCATCCCGTGCCACCCAGAAGGCCCTCATTCGTTCGTTCATTCCGGAACTCCTGTTGAGCGCAAGCGGCGGGCTGGCTCGGGCGCAGCTGGAGCGAACGGTGAGCGCAAAGCGTGGGCGTCATTGCCAGGTGGTGCCGGGCGATAAGGATGAGCGCCGGGAGGCTGGGCGCTACCTCGCCAGGGCGGCGGGAACCTCACGGACCAGGCGGCTGTGTGCGGGAACAGAACTGCTGGCAGAGGGAGTGCAGAGGTTGGTTCCGGGAAAGGGAGGGCGGGTCGGAACGCGTGTGCGGGGACGCGGGGACGGGACCGAGAGTGGTGGCGGGGAGTGCACCCCGCCTTAGGGCGCTGCGTTCCCGAGCGAGAACTTGCTGCCAACGTGCGCAACGATGATGGCAGTGACAGAGGAAGTGGGGGAGGAGGAGGGCGGGGCGGAGGGGAGGGGAGGGCGAGAAGAAGAGGGGTGACGCGGGCGGCGAGGGCGCGCGGCGCTGCAAAACCAGAGCGAGAGCGCCGGGCGGGCCTCGGCGGGGCGGGGCGGGGCTTGGCAGCCGTGGCCCCGCCCCCAGGCCGGTCCGATCCGCCCGGCCCCGCCCCCCGCCCCCGCCGGAGTCCCTGATCCCAGGGCGGCCCGCCCGGGGGCGGTCCGGCCGAGCCGGCGATGGCGCATAAAGCCGCTGGCCACCTGCTGGACTTCTCCGTGCGCCGCCGTCCGGGCCCCGCCGTGCCGCTGCGGCCCGCGTCCCCGGAGTCCCGGCCTCTGTCGCGTCCGTCGCCGTCCCCCTCCAGGCGCCGAGCCCTGCGAGCTCCGGGCGGGCACCAGGCATGGGCGGCCACGCCAGAGCGCGCCGGGCGGCCGCGGCGCTGGGCGTCCTGGGGCTGCTGTGCGCTGTGCTGGGCGCTGTCATGATCGTGATGTTGCCCTCGCTCATGAAGCAGCAGGTCCTCAAGGTGGGTGAGGGGCGCCCGGGTCGGCCGGCCCGGCTGGAGGGCGCCGAGGGGGCCAGGGGCGCTGCCAGCGGGTTGGCGACCGGAGCGGGGACCGGCGCCCTGTGCCGGGCCGCAGAGCCCCGGGAGACCAGCGCGGCCGCCCCGCTGCGGGACCCCCACCCGCCCGGCTGAGCCCGAGGGCAAAGGGGGCACCCAGGGACTTGGCTGCAGGCGCAGGCCAGGGTCGAGGAGGCCTGAATGAGAGGCCACCCGGGGACCCGACCCCGCCCTAAGGGACTTGGGGCCGGGGTCGGGGCAGGAGTGTGGCCATGTTGCCCTTGCAGGGCCGCGCAGGGGGGACCCACACGCCTCTTTCACGCGGCCTGCAGCAGTGTCTGGTCCAACTGGGACCGCGCTTTGCCTGTATCCCGTGAGCCCAGGAGGACAGGGACCTTCCCTTCATGTGCTCCCGTGAGGCCCACGTGGGCGTCAGCCCGCGGTAGGTGCTCAGCAGAGCATCCCCTGCGCCGGAACCTCCCGGTAAAAACTCTTTCGCAGAGGCAGGCTTGGCTCTGTTCTCCCCGCGCGCCTTCGTGACTCAGACTGAGCGCGATAAGCCGCTTTTCTCCGCTCGCGGGAGGCAGGCTCCAGCCCAAGGTCCTCTGGGAGCAGCAGCCTGAGGTCTTTCCTCTGATCCTAGCCTTACACAGCGTTGCCCTTTTAACCGGGGAGACAAATTAGGCGTCAGCTGGCTCTGCCCCCAGTGGCCCGTCTGAATGAGCCTGGCTGGCATCAGCGCGGGGCTGGGAGATTGCCGAATCTCCAGCGTCTCGGAGCTCTGAGGCCACTGAGCCAGCACCTGCAGGCCTGGGGAGGGGGGAAACTGAGGCTCACCTTTACCGAAGGTCAGCTGGACACAGAGCCGGGGTGACCATGTGGAGACTGTCATGCTGGTTGACATCTTTCCCCCTGGCCTGCTTCTTTAGACTGAGTTTCTTAAGAGTGGGGCTTGTCCACAATCATGTCTGTGCCCCGTTAACAGAGTGAGTGAGTGAATGCATGAAGGATGCGTCTGCTTAGACCCCGCTGCCACTTCTTGGGACCCGGCTGGCTTTAAAGATGGAGCAACATTTGGCCCGTCTCAAGGTCTCTGGGGGAACAGTTGTCTCGAGTCATCCTGGCCATGCTCTGTCTATTTTTCGGTTATTCCAGTCGTGTCCAGTTAAGTTCTGTAATCCGATTGCAAAGTGGTGAATGGCGACACTGCCTCTGGGAATGGCGGGAAAAGCCACAGAACTGCCTCTTCCTCCCGGTGGCAGCCGGGGGTGTTTCTCTGCTACACTTTCAGAGTAGCTGTGTTAGCTTTAGCTCAGCGACAGCCTTGTGGTTTCTGCAACACCGAAGACTCCACGGAGCGTACACAGTGTCCCTAGAGAGGCTGTCACTCAGGTGGTGCAAGCTGGTGACCCTGTGCAAAGAGCACCTAGTCTCTTGCTTCGGGGTGTGGAGGTGGTGGAGTTTATACCAGATGAACGTTGTCAGCTCAGTCATCCTGGGGCTTATTTCGGGGTGTTTTCTGTGTCAGGACGTCAGTGAGGTTAAGGACAGCAGTGGTGTGGGGGGGTGTGTGCGTATGTGCGCACCACCGGGTCTCCTCCCCCCTCCCTCCTCCGGGCTGCCAAAGAGGAAAACCACATTGTCCTCAGTTGTACCGGAGCTGGGAACTCTGGGCTTGAAGGTGAATGAGAGCCTCCTGGCACCCTTCTGTGGACGTCCCAGAGGCGATTGGTTTAGGGCTGAGTGGCGTGAAGGGAGGAAGACAGAAGCCACGCCCAGCCCAAGACGGCCACTTCTTGGATGGCCCATCTGCAGTGGCGGCCAAGTGTCTTCCCTGGGAAGAAGAAAGCCAGTGTTCAGAGGACCGAGCAGGGGGACGCTAGGATGGGCAGGGACGGCTGCCGGTGTTTTCTTTGGCTGCGCGTATCCATGTGCAACTTGAATAGGAGGCCTTGTGCTTTTATTTATTTATTTATTTTTTATGCTTTTTGGTTCGTGAAAGGAGTCCTACAGTCGGCCTTCTGTACCCATGGGTTCCACACCCGTGGAGTCGACAGACCTCTGATCGAGCATATATGGAAAAACAATAATAAAAAAGTAACAATACAATTATAAAAATAATACAGATTTGAAAAATACTATCTAACAGCTATTTATGTAGCATTTACATTGCATTAGGTATTCTAAATAATCTAGAGATGATATACCGGAGGATGCGTGTAGTTTGTGTGCAAATCCTATGCCGTTTTGTATGAGGGACTTGAACTTTCCCAGATACTGGTATTTGTGGGGGTTCTGGAGCCAATTCCCCTCTGGTACGGAGGGACGACTGTATACAGAAGACATGAATACTTGCTTGTAGAAGAAATTCAAATGTCGGAAAAAGAGAAAGTTCCTCCCATTTTATTCTTCTCCCCAGCTATTATCCCCAGCATTGCTGCGGATCTTTCTAGATCTTTTGCTGTATATCACAAGCACGTATGTGTGTGTGTTAATATATCTATATTACATAAATTGAACTATGCTATATATAAATATTCTGCAGTTTGCTTTTCAATCCAGCGATAGCACTTGAAGATTCTTCCATGTCGATGCATTTTTCTCTCTGCCGCGTGGCGTTCCCCTGAATAACGTGTATGATATATACACACCTGTTAACCTGTTTCTCCATTGAATGATAACTTTCTCCGTCGCAGACGACAGTAAATGTCCTGATGTGTGCCTGTCTGCGTGCACGTACGAACCCTTCCGTGGGGAGATTCCTACAAATAGACCCTCTGGACAGGAAGGTGTGCTCGGTGTAAATTGTGACAGTTCCCGCTGAAGTGGCCTTCTGGACAGTTCTACCATTCTTACTTCCACTGAGAAGGCATGAGACACCTCCGCCCCCGCTTCCCACTCCTCTCTGTCGGCTCCGGAGAGGACCAATTTATCACTGTCATTTTTTAGTTAATCGAACGCCTCTGATTTACATTTCTCAGGTGACTGGTGAAGCTGGGCAGGAACATGATGGGTTTCGAAACCCGTGTCAGTTTCTGAGCTCAGACTTGCAGGGCCCGGTGGTGCCAGTTGCCCCCGGGGACCTGAGGCCGGTTACTTCACCTCTGAGCCGGAGCTTCTTCCTTCAGCTCCAAGACAGGGGCGAGGTCTGGTTTGCCCCTGGCGAGACTGTGAGCTGCAGAGGAGACGAGTGTGTGGCAATGCCCTGGATGTTACCTGGTTCCTCCTCTGCATCTGACAACAGCTTTGTGATGTGAAACGGACGGAGGGGGTGGGAGTTTTCCTCCCTACAGATGGGGAAACTGAGGCGTGGCGAAGGGCAGTGACTTGCCAGGGCGCACGGCCCGTGGCAGTGGTGGACGTGAATCTGCACATCGAATCTTGGTCTGCCCTTCCCTGGGGAATGGGAGATAAAGGGGAGCTCTTCATAGGTCCACGTTGGAAAAAAGGAACTAGATATATGTGTTTCAGCATGAGCAGGCCACCAAGACACACTACTAGTTGGAAAAAGCTCAGGTGCTATTTGTGCTAAAAAAAAAAAAAAAAAAAAAACACCAAGCAATATTCTGTGTGTTCAATGGGTTAATATTCGAACATGTAAAGCTTGGAAAAGGCGTGGAAGGGCACACGCCAGACTGACAGAGTGGTTCCTCTGCAGAGAGAAGGGGCATGGGCATGTGGCCAAAGGAAGCCTAATACTTAATCGGTAATGATCTATTTTTTTTAATAAAGAGACTGTATTCATATATTACGTGTTTAATTAAAAATTCCAAATGAGCAGTCAGGTGTGGTGGCTCACACCTGTAATCCCAGCACTTTGGGAGGCCGAGGCAAGAGGACCGCTTGAGTCCAGGAATTTGAGGTTACAGTGAGCTATTATTGGGCCACTGCACTCCAGCCTGGACAACAGAGCAAGACTCTAAAAAAAAAAATCACAAATGAACAGGTACATTAGCTTTCCCCAAAGAAAGTCCAAGTGAATCGGATCTACAAACACAGGAGGTGCTGGCAGAGGGGCCCTGTGGTTGGTGGCGTGGAGAGGTCTTGGGGAAGCGAGACTCATTTCTCCTCCTTCACCCAGTTGGAAGGATTGGACAGAGGTGTTTGGATGGAACGCGCCAAGGGCCGCGAGTGTGAACGTCACGGCACACACTCACGGTGGCTTGCTGTGTGCCGTGCGGCGTTCGGCGTACCTTTGTGAGTGTCATCTTGCTGAGCGCCAGCGCGGTGCTGTGACACATGACTTACTGTCAGCTCAGGAGACAAGCGGAAGACAGTAATTTGCCTCGAGGGACCTGCTGGGGTGTGGGCGTGGGTGTGGGTGTGTGAGAAGACGGCCCAGAGGCAAACCCCACGAGGACGGGGACTTTTGCCGCCGCTGCCTGGACCTCGGCCTGCCGTGCAGTTGCCCTTGGGTATTTGAATGAATTACGAAGGCACAGGCCAGCTCCCTGCCTGTCTCTGGTCGTCCAGGAGAGGCCTGGCTGGGCTGCAGGGAAAGGCCACTGTCTTTGGTGACGGGCCTCGCGGCCTTCTCCCACGTCCAGGAGGGAAGCTGAGTCCCCTCTGCTGACTTTAAGTCGGTTTCTAGTGGGACCAGCCTCAGGTGCTTTCTGTAGCTGCCGGGGGCTTTTCCCTACCTGTGGTCCCCATCTCAGTAAATGGCACTTCCAGTTGTCCCCGCAGGTGTAGACGTGAAAACCTTAGGCCACCTTTGTCTGTATGCTTTTTTCTGATACCTCTGTGTCTGGTACATCAGCAAATCTTCCTGACTTCCCCTTAAACCCACCACCATCTCCACCCCACCCTGACCTCGCCTGCCCACTGCTTGGACTGGTGCAGTAGTCTCATCATTCCCGATCTCTGCAGGCAGCCAGAGGGGTCCTGTTAAGTCACGTTCCCCTGCTATTCACAACCCTTCCAGGTTCCCCATCACACTCTTGAGTGAACCCCAAAGTCCTTCAGTGGCCCGAAGGTCCCCCACGACCCCGCTCTCATTCCCTCTCTCACCTCGGCCCTGCTCATCTCCTTGGTGGTGCTGGAGCCCACCAACCTGGTCCCGCCTCGGAGTCCCCGGCTTGCTTCCCTGCTGCCAGGGAGGCTCACCCCCAGCTAGCTGCTCGGCTCGCCCCCACTTCCCTAAATGTCACCCCGGTTATGGTGCATGTTTATTTGTGCATTTTCGCTCTCGCTCATGAACTCGGAAGTCTGGGGGCGGGGGCTTTCCTGTCACTGTCACGGCGGTGTCCCCGAGGGACAGAGCAGCACCTGGGCTCCTGGCAGACCCGTCCCCACCACAAGGATGGCAGAGTGCACCGGGCAGTACGTGCTGTGAGGTCAGGCGCTCCTGTACCCCCCCCGCCCCCCGCCCCAACCTCCAACTCCTTACTCCACCCCCCCCCCGCCAGAGCTGCACGACGGGGAGACTGCAGGGGCCCAGGCTTGAGGGCCGCCTGGACGTCACGGACTGTCCCTGAGTCTGTGCCCTTTGGCAAGTCTCCTTTGCCAATCAGTCAGTTAAAAGGTGAGGGTTGATGAGAAATGACAGTTAACGGGCACTTATGTGCCGGACCCTGTTCTGAATGTTTTACACGTATTAACACATTTCTTTTAGTGTCTAAACAGCTACTGTTGCTTCTGTTTTATTGACGGAAATGGGTGCACAGAGAAGGAAAGTAACTTGCCCCGGGTCACACAGCTCCAAGTGGTAGAATCAAGGTTTTGACCCAGGGAGGCCAGTACCGACCACCCGGTAGACTCTCCCCCAACAGTGGCAGATACTTGGGGACAGAGCAGGGGCCCTTCTGTCTGCATTGCCAGTGGGCAGCGGGGGCCCTTCCAGGCCTTTCTCCTTATGGTCATCACCCCCCCAAAAACCTGCTGGTGCAGAACCCCCGCACCGCCGCCTTTCCTGGGCGGTCTGAGACCAGCACGGTGTTCTACAATCACGGACGCCAGGTGAGGCTCTGCGGGGGGTGGCCCCTTCCTAGGCCGGGGCTCCGGCGACCCTGGGGCTGGACGCCCACCTGTCCTGCGGGGGCTGCTGGGCTGGATCTGCACCTTTGCCAAGGGCCGCCCTCCAATCCCTCTAACCGCCCCCCCCTCCCCCGCCGCCGTGGCTTCTGGGAGTTGTAATGTGAACAACAGGGTGGGTGGCGGGACCCACACTTCCGGACAGGTAGGACAGCGCGGGCGAACTTCCCAGTGGCACAGGTGAGAAGGGGCTCCTTCCTCTGGGGACAGTTGGGATCACAGGTGTGCTCTGACTGCTGTTTTGTTTTTCTTCCTCTTTCCTGCCATTGAACTTCCTATTCCTCCTGCCCTGTGAGAGAGCTATTGCCACTCACTCCCTGGCGACAGCTGAAAACATGGGGCTATTTTTAGTTTCTCTGAGTCTAGTTTATTTTTGTTTCCCTCTTTGCTCCTGGTGGATTTGCGGCTCCCTGGCTTCAAGAGTGCGTGGGTATGTTTTTGCCCACACATGTTACTGTGTCTCCACACGTGCTGCTGGTGAACATGAGTGCTGACACGCCAATGTGTGTTTGTGTCTTGATGTGTGGCCACATGTTGACGCATGTGCAAACACATGTGTAGCTGGACCACGCGTCTCGCTACGTTTGTGTATGCGTCCAGTATGCTAACAAGTGTTGGCATGTGCCCACATGCGTTGACGCAGAATATGTGTTAGCACATGTGTACATGCACACATGTGTACACACGGGCTTATGCGTGTCATCATGCGTTGCTGTGTGTGTACACATGCATGTTGATGTGTCCACTGTTGTCTGGCCTTGCTGGGGCCAGGCCTGGCACCGGGCTGTGTTCGAGCTGCCTGGATCTTCGTTCCAGGAAACGCTCCCCGGCCCTTGCGGGAATCCCCAGCAGTTACCGTGCGGATGCGCTAAACTCGGAGAGGCTCAGCTCCCTGGAATCATCTGACCCCGGCCTCCCATTTCCCCAAAGGGACATGGACGTGGGTCCCTGCTGGACGTTTTTCCTGGGTGCAGCTGGGTCCCAGTGGAGAGCTGGCACAGGCTGCGCACTCTCTGGGCGTCTGCGGGTCCTGTGCAAAGGTCATTAGTGTCCAAATGGGTGTTCCATGTCCTCGGCCAGCAAAAGAGAGGCCCCTGGGGCCACAAGCCGGTGTCCCCGAGGCCGACACCAGAAGAGTTTTCTGGTTCATGCTCTTGGGACTAGAGGGTTCCGTCGACTTCCCCGCAAGCCTTCTGCTCTGCGAGGCTCTAGGACTCAGGCACCGCAAACACGTCAACCCTGCGGAGGATTCAGCGGGAGGCCTTGGCCAGAAACAAGAAACAAAGAACAAAAAGAGAATCCCTTCCATTCACCCCAGCTCCCTGCCTCTCTTTGAAACACGACCTTGGCCTCCACTGGCCCTGGGAGTGGCCAGGCTGCCGCTGAAACAAAGAAAAACAAAAACAGCACTAAAGCTTCACTCTTGGCCTGGGGAGCCTTAGAGGGCCCAGGAGTTGGCTGTTTTCATCCCAGAGCGCTTGGGTGAGGTCTGGAGCTGCTCATCTGCGCCGAACTCCCCAGACCAGAGGCCCAGGGTCCCTCGCGGCCCAGGGCCTGGCTGCCTTCGTGTTCTTGTTTTCCTTTGCCCCTTTCCGCTGTTTCTTCCTGTTCACCCATCGCCTCATGCTGGGGAGGAGGAGGGAACTGGAGTGGCCTGACCCTTGTTCGCTTCCTGGCATTTTGGGTGGAGTTCCTTCCACCTCCTCTGGAAGCTTCTAGAAGTCCACTTGAGCCACTTTAAAGGTCCATTCTCTTGGTTTTCCTGCTCCCTTGCTGGCTGGCTGCTCTGGGTCTCCTGTGCTGTTCCTCCTTACGTCCCTGACCTCTTGCTTGGTGGAGAGTCCCGGGCTCGGCCTTGGCCTTCCTTTCCGTGCGAGCGCGTCCAGCCTGGTGTGTTAGGTGCCGTCTCTGTCCTGACCGCTCCCAGGCTGGTGGCGCCGGGCCGGACCTTCCCCTCAACTCCAGCCTCGAGCACCCGACGCCAGGCTCCGTGTCTCAGCTCAGAGGCGGAGGCGGCTCACACTGGCCTCATCCCCTCCAGCCTCCCGCATCTTCCCACCCCAGCCGCCCCATCCTCGGCCTTCGCTCCTCTTCCGCTCCCGACCTCGAACCTGTCAGGGAGTTTATGGCTCCGTCTTCGAAAAACGACCGGAATCTAACCGCTTCCCACCACACCCGTGGCGCCATCGCCTCTCACCTGGATCCCTGCATCCGCCTCCTCGCTGACCTCCCGCGCCTCCCTTGGTCCGCAGCAGGGTTTCCCGCCAAGCAGCCGGGGCGGGGGTGCCCACCAGAGCTGCGGGGAGCCACTGTCCTCTGCGCAAAGCCCGGCGCAGGCCTGGCCGCTCCCCCAGGAGTCAAAGCCAAGTCGTTCCCCTGGTCCACGAGGCCTGTGCCATCGCCCTGACGCCTTGTGGCTGCGTCGCCGTCCCCATCCCCTTGCTCACCGGCCTCCTGGCCGACCTCAGACACCCCGCACGGTCACCTCAGCTCTTCCCTCGGCCAGAACCCTCTGCCCTGCCGTGGGCTCGCACCTCGCGTGCGCACCGTGACCTCCCTCTGCTGAGATTCAGGGTCCCGCCGCCTCTGCCCGTGCCCCTGACCTGCCCCACCCTGCTGCGTTCGTCCCGCAGCCCTTCTCGGCCGGTAGCTGGCCTGCGTGCCAGCGGAACGTGGGGCCGCGAGGGCCGGGACCTTTGTGTTGTTTGTAGCTGTGTCCCGAGCACCTGGAACGACGCCTAGCGCACACTCGGAGCTTCTCAAATATTTATTGAATGGATGTTTAAAAGACAAGGGTTGTTTCACAGGATGGTTCGTGACTCGTGGCAGGTTGTGGCCTTCGGCAGGGGCATGGGGCCTGCTCCCCTCCACCTACCACGGCCCCTGCCCCAGGCCGAGCTGCCACCGTCCCTTGCCAGTGGCTGCTGGAGCTTCTCGGTGGGGCTGCCTGCTCGGCCTGTTCATGCCACTCTGTTGTCACTTCTCACCATCAGAGCCAGAATGCTCTTTAAAAAATGCAAATTGGATCATTTCACAAAGCTGATTAAAATCTTTCTGTGTTTGGCAACAAACCTGTCTGACCCCACGACCTGTAAGTCCCTTCCTCATGGGCCCCTGCCTACCTCCGCTCTTGGCCTTCCCACCTCACTCAGGCCTCACGGACCTTCCTTTTCCTCCAATGTGTCATGTTCCTCTACCTCAGGACCTTCGCACGTGCTCCTCCTTCTGCCTAGGCTGCCTTTCCCTCTGGCTCTTACGCTTGGTTCCCGTTTCATGTTTCAGCTCAAATGTAACCTCTTGAAGAAGACACCCCTTGACCACCAACCCCTCCCATGGACAGGTGTCCTCCACCTCGACTGCTCCGTCTGCCTTGGAACTGTTCTGTGTTATTCCCTCTGAGCCCTTGTCATTCTCTGAAATTATCTTGTTCTCTTGCTTGAGGTTCCATGAGGACAGGGACCTTGTCTGTCCTGTTCGTAGCTGTATTCCACAGATGGAGACACCTGTCCGGGGCAGAGAGCTGGCTAGGGTGGGACCCTGGGCTGAGACAGGGAGAGGGTTCCGGGCTGAGGGTTCTCAAAAGCATGGACTTGGGACCCAGACTCCTTGAGTTCAGTCCTGGCTCTTGCACAAGTCCAGTCTGTGCAGCTTGCACTTTCTGTCTGTGGGAGTGAGCGACATAACCTTGCTGGGCTTCGGTGTCCCCAGGCCTCCCTCCCTCCCTGCCTTCCCCAGTGGATCATATGCCCCAGGGAGAGCCCAGAAGCCTGGGTCCCTGGGGTGCACCCACAGATTCAAGACCTGAGTCCTAACTTGCTGCATGTGGATTTCAGTGGCTTCTCTCTGGTTCCAGTGCCGGGGTGTCCCCCCTGTCTGAGCGTTGGTGTCTTTTGACCGACCTCCTTCCTGCCCCGACGTGAAGGTGAGGTGGCCGGGAGGAGAGGACACAGCTGGGCCAAGCTGTCATCGAGGCCGTGGTGGATGCTGGGTCAAGAACAGCACCTGTCCTGGCCGAGGGGCCACGGGAAGTGCAGAGGCTGATCTGGGGCCCCCCTCTCCCTCCAGGAGGGAGCAGGGAGCCTCAGGCTGGTGTCTTGGTCCCATCTGGCACCTTGGATGGATGGGGCTGGGAGTGTTTCCCTCGCTGCTGCCGTTAAGCCTAAGTTCGTTATTTCAAGTGGAACCGTCTGTGTTTCGCGTTCTTGTCCTCGCCCGCCGGAACAAGGTGAGGCCGAGTGGGGAGACTGAGGTCCGTCCTGCGGGGACTTTGCTCTGCAGGGAAGGTTGCAGGTGTGGCTCACTTGCAGGTGTGCATGTCATTCACGCAGCACGGTCTACGTGCACTCAGTTAAAAAAAATAAAAGGAAAGCGGCAGTGCCGCCCCCAGGCAGACTTGGTTAGCGCCGGTGCAGGCAGAGTGTGGGGAGGGAGTTTCTTGTGACCTTGGGGTCCCTCCTGAGGGTCCCACGATGGCGCGTCCGGCCGGGCTGAACGCACGGCTGGAATTAAAGGTGCACACGGTTTTGTGTGCACACTTCGCTCTCACCTTCCGGCAGCTTCATCTGAGGCTTAGAAAATAAATGGCCACATCGAGGAGAAGCTGGCTGCTTTGGACTTCCCGAGAGGTCTCCAAAGGGCAGGGGCTTCCTGAGGGACGGTGCAGGTCGGGGGACTAGAGAATTCTCTCAATGGCCGGGGAAAGTTATGGAGGGAACGTTCATGGGCTGTGATTGGTTGGGCTGGGATCACGTGTACAAACCTGGGCCAATCACTGCACTGTGGCTTCAGAAATGGCCTGTTCTGATAGGTCAGGCTTGGGCCACATGCCTGTTTGGGGCCAGAGGAGGAAGTTGTTCTTCCTCAAACCACTCAGGTAGGAATGGGGGGTGATGCCCTCGAGGAAAAACGAGGGGCTGTTCGTGAAAGGAGGAAAGGGTGACAGACAGCAAAAATGGTGCTGAGCCCTTTTGCCTGCAGATGGTTTCCCCATTTCCTCCCCACATTGCCTCACTGTCACTCACCATTACAGTAGTAGAGATTATTTTGTTTGGCTGTGTATCTAAGACCTCTTCAGGAGATGGTAGGTTATCAGCTAATCGTTTTTTATCAGGGAAAGTTACAAATTATCAGCTTGGTAGATCTGGAACAACTTGTGTTTCACCCAACTGTTTCCAGCTTTGAATTTTTTGCCTTGGGGAAGCCAAATCTGGAGGGGGCAGGGGTTTACTGGAGGCCACAGAGATGGTTCGCAGCAAGTGCTGGTGGGGCAGACTGTTCCAGGCTAGCTGGGGATGTGGATGCTCGGGGCACAAAGTCTCCAGGGTCCCATCCCCACTGCGGCCTGACCACATCCTGGTTTTTGTAAAGTGGGAGAGATGTCAGGGCTGGGTGTGCCAAAGTTCAGGCTTTGTCCTCCTCGGGCAGGAGGCTCTGGGGGTGTCGCTGGGCAGGGAGGGCAGGGAGGGCAGGGGTGGGCGGTTGAGCCCAGGACCCCGTGGCCTGTGTCAGAATCTGCCCTGGAGCCACTGTGGAGGCAGTGGTCTGGAGTCCTAGCCACGGGTATACGCCGCAGTGTGTCCCAGCACTTGTCTGGGCACCCTGCCAGCCCACGGCCCTTGCCCCAAACCGTGGGGCCCACCCTTCTCTGTGCGGGATGCCGTGGAGGCTGCAGCTCCTGCCTCGTGTGTGTGGGAGGTGTCCCCCAAGACAGCCAGGCCCCTCTGTGAGCCGGGAGAGCCCCGGGTGCCCACGTGGGGACCTGCCACCTGGTGAGGGGTATGGCAGAGCGCGGCGTGAGGAGCCGGGCGGTGGAGGGGTCTGGCACGTCACTGTCAGGGTCAGTCACGAGGTCCCCAGTCCCCAGCCTTCTCTCCAGCCCTCGGCAGGGCTTCCACATCCAGCAGGTGGATCTGAGCGTACGGACTTTGCAGAAAGGTGCCCAGGTTCGAATCCTGGCTCCACCACTTCCCAGCTGGGTGCCTTTGGACAAGCGACTCAATCTCTGTGCCTTTTCCCCTCTTCTGTAAAATGGACTTAATGAAAGTATCTCCTATGCAGGGCTTTTATGAAGGGCGAGGAGTTGGCACGTGTCAAGCTCTTAGAATAGCAGCCTGGCAAGCGTCACGTAAGTACTTGCTGTCCCCAGCACCTTACCCTCGTAGACACAGACACGTGGAAGGATCAGTCTGCATCATTTTGCCGAAACGGGACCACATCATGCGCGCCGTCCTGCGCCTCGCATTTCTCGCTCTGTCGTTGCTTGTCCAGACCGTCCTCGGCCGCCTGGGATCATCTGGTGATTATCACGCTCCGATTCTCTAGGCGACAGTGAACGCTCCGCGCCGTGGCGGCACTGCCTGTGCTCAGCCGTTCCCACGAGGGCGCTTTCGAACTCGTGAAACAATCTGCAACGCAGCCCAGCGTGTTCTTTTCCGGCCCCGGGGTTTTATTTTGAAAAATTTTATTTTGGAAAAATTGCACAAACGGTCTAGTTTGCTGCATGTCTCTCTCTCTCTCTCTGTCTCTCTTTTGTTGCTGAGCCTTTGAGAGTCACTTGGAGACATCACGACATCTCTCCCAGAATACGACAGCGTGTGTACGGCGTGGACAAGGACGTCCTTCTCCGTGACCGCAGACCGGTCCCACTCAGGACAGCCCTGGCGGGCCACTCCTTTAGGCCGACACCCAGTCCGCATTCAGAGTCCCTCGTGGTCCGAGTCACACTCTTCGTTGCAGTTTCTGTTTTCAGTTTTTAAATCCGGAAGCACGTCCTGCGCGCTGCCGCCTTGCCTGCCCTTCCTCCCTGGTCTCGGCCGGCCCTCCCGCTTTCTCTTGCTGCTGGGGCTTTCCCGACACTGGCGTTTGTGGAGCCAGGCTGCCTTTTTCTCCCTTTTTGTTTCTTTTAAATTTCTATGCTGATCTTCTCTGTATTGTTCCAGGTTTAGTATGTGTGCTGCCGAAGTCGGCACGGGGCAGTTTTTGGCAGCCGTCCCTCGGTTTGGATCTGTCTGGTCACTTTCTCATGAGTACACGTGTTTCTCCCGCAGACTCCCAGACAAAAGCCTCCTTGTGCGAGTCGGATGGGAGCAGAGCTCTCCTGGACGATCCGGGGTGGTGGCTGGACACCCCCCCACCAGCCCGGCAGCCCCACCCCGCAGCGGGCCGGGACCCCAGGGCGAGTGTGAACCCCCCGGGCTGGCAGAAGCCTGCGATTCCTCCTGGCCCTTCCCCCACCCGCTTCCTCATTTCCTGGGTCTGAGTCCTTGTCCTCCAGCAGAGATGTGCCAATCCTCCCAGCTGTGTCCACCCCGGCACGTCACGTGGGAAGAGATGGTGGATCTGATGCCCACCTGGTCCCCGGGCCAGAAAGGTTGCGGAGCCCCGGGGTGCCAGGGCCAGTCGGGTGCAGAGGGGAGCCCGGATGGAGGGGCAGGGAGGGGCTTCTCTCATCTCACCTCCTCCAGCCTGTGCCCCTGAGCCCCGCAGAAATGCTCGTGCCGGCTCACCCTGGCCCCATCTGGCCTCCCGGCAGCGGGGCGGAGGTCATGCTGGCTTTACTCGGCTGAGAGCCGATTGCAGCCGGGATCCCTTGGCAGCTTCGGGATTTGCAAAGTCGCCCCCGTCCCTGGGATTTCCTTCCCCTGCCTGTTCCCAGGCTCCCCGACTCCACCTGCCGCAGCCCTGGCTTTGCCCTCTCTCAAACTCGGAGTCTTTGTGTCTCTTTATTGTGAGATGCGTCCCCTTCACAGGAGATGCTCCAGCCCCCGCGGAGGAAACCAAGCTTGTCCCAGCCTGCTTGACCTCCTACAGCGTCACCCCTGTAGCTGTCCCCAGACTCCGGGCTTAGTGTGGCCTCTTTTTTTTTTTTTTTGAGACAGGGTCTCACTCTGTTGCCCCGGCTAGAGTGAGTGCCATGGCGTCATCCTAGCTCACAGCAACCTCACACTCTTGGGCTCAAGCAATCCTACTGCCTTGGCCTCCCGAGTAGCTGGGACTACAGGCATGCGCCACCACACTCGGCTAATTTTTTCTATATATTTTTAGCTGTCCAATTAATTTCTTTCTATTTTTGGTAGAGATGGGGTCTCGCCCTTGCTCAGGCTGGTCTCGAACTCCTGAGCTCAAACAATCCGCCCGCCTCGGCCTCCCAGAGAGCTAGGATTACAGGCGTGAGCCACCGCGTCCTGCCATTGTGGCCTCATTTTGAACTTGAGTGGAAGCATACCTCTGCATTTGCACTTTGGTCTTGCTGTTCTTGCTTCCCATTGTGTTTGTGAGATTTAGTCGTCTTGTTGCAACAAAGCCACCTCATTTTCATGGCTGCGTGATATTCCACAAGGATGTCACAGTTCACCCGTGTTATTCCTGGTGGCCGTAGGCGTGTCTAGTTCTGGGTTACGAACACTCCTGTGTCCCGGCCTGCGAAGCCCGCCCATCTGAGTGGCCCCCATTTGGTTTATCTGGTCACCTGGCCAGGGGCATCTGGACCATTGGCTCCTGGGAGCAGAGCCGAGGGGGACACACATGTACACGCGTGTACGTGTGCTCGAGCCCCTGCTTGCCCTGTGCCCGTCCTCTGTGCGGCTATGTCTTTAAACCTGGGTGTGTCCTCGTGCTCCCTGCGGTGCTGGGGTCTGCACAGTCCTGGAGCCCCGGGCATGGGTCCAGCTCCCACCTCTGCCTCCCGCCAGCTGTGTGGCCTCGGACAGGTTCCTCACGTCTCTGGGCTTTGGCAAGCATGTGGGTCTGTCTGGGCTGCTGTCACCAAAGGCCACACGCTGGGGCGCTTCCACGACAGACATTTATTTCCTCACTGTTCTGGAGGCCAGAAGTCCGGGATCAGGACATCGGCAGGTTGCCTTCTCTGGAGGCCTCTGTGCCAGACTCGCAGCCGGCCCCTCCTGCTATGGGCATACACCCCTGGTGTCTCTGAGTGCCCTAATCTCTTCTCGCAGGGCCCCCTGCCAGGCTGGATCAGGGCCCACCCTCGTGGCCTCATTTCAACCTAACCCCCTCTTTAGAGGCCCCGTCCCCACATACAGCCCCATCCTGAGGCACTGGGTGTCCGGGCTTCAGCATGCGGATCCGCGGGGACGCGCTGCAGCCCGTGGCGGTAGGACCCCCGAAACTGGCCTGAACCCACCCCTCCTGTGGGATCGAGGTGGGCACTGCAGCAGCTCCAGGGGACAAGTGCTCTGAGCTGGGCCGGCACGGGGGGTCCTGCACGCGTGGGCTGCTCACGTCTGGGAGGGCGGCGCCGCCAGGCCGTGCATGGTAGCTCTTGCTGTGTCGGCTCTTCTCACGCCGCTCCGTGTGGACTCCGGCCAGGTTGCCGTGTGTGTTTTGGGCTCGTCGCTTCTTGCTGCTGCCTGGACTCTTGGTTAATGTCTGTTCCACTTTATTACTGTCTTCGTGACAGGTGCCTTGGTTTGGGCCAATTCCTGCCTCCACAAACAGCAAATATCCTGGGACATGCTGCCTTGAACTTCTCCAGAATTTTCTGGGGATATGGGCTGGGCACAGTGGCTCACACCTGCAATTCTAGCACTTTGGGGGGCAGAGGTAGGAGCATCTCTTGAGGCCAGGAGTTTGAGACCAGCCTGGGCAACATGGTGAGACACCATCTCTACAAACCACTTAAAAATTAGCCGGGCATGGTGGCACATACCTATAGTGCCAGCTCCCTGGGAGGCTAAGACAGGACGATCCCTTGAGCCCAGGAGTTCGAGGCTGCTGTGAGCTGTGATCTCGCCACTGCACTCTAGCCCGGGTGACAGAGCAAGACTCTGTCTCAAAAAAAGAAAAACATTTTTTTTTTTCCGGGGATGTGCTGGGAGTGGAACCGCCCGTAGGGCAGCAGGGAAGCCAGTTCCACCAGATTTGCCTTCCGGGGGCAGTTGCCTTCTACCCTTCCGTCTCCCACACTCCCCGGCGCTTGGCAGCATCAAGCCTTCTGGAACGTCTGTGGTCCCAGTGGGTGTGCGTCTCTGAGTCTGAATGCCAGCCTTCCTCCTTCTGTAAGCGGGCAGGGGGAGTTTGAGGCACAAAGCGTTTGAGGGACTTGTTGGAGAGTCACACAGCAGGCTGGGGCTAGACCCCCGGCTTTAGGCTTGTTTTGCGCAGAAATCAGTGGCCCCTGTGAGCAAGGTCTGATGTAGGGGAGGACACCAGCTTCCTCTTTTGGGCTGAGGTCAGTGCTCACTGAGGATAAGGGAGAGGCTGTGGACGCCTTCTCTGCTCCCTCCCCACTGCAGGGAGCCAGCTTCGGTGCCCCTGTGATAGTGGCGTGACCGTGTACACGTGTGATAGTCTCTCAGGGCTGCGTAACAAAGTACCACACGCCGGACGGCTTGCACAGCAGAATCTCATCTCCCACTGCTCCAGAGCCGCAGGGTCGCTTCCTTCTAGGGGCTCTGAGGGACAGTGTGTCCCAGCCTCTGGTGGTGGCCGGCCCTGTGCTGCCCCGGCTTGTAGCCTCAGCCCTCCAACCTCTGCCTCTGCCCCCACGTGGTGTCCTTCTCCGCGTCTTCTCCTCGTATAGGACGCGTGTCATTGCATTTAGGGCCCGTCTTGAACGCAGGATGGTCTCCTTGTGAGATTCTTAACTCGATGACGTCTGCAAACACCCTGATTCCAAGTAAGGCCACATTCTGAGGTTCCAGGCGGACGTGAGTTGGGGGGACGCTCTTCGGACCAGTACGGCATGGGTGTGGGTGCCCAGTCCTCCAACCTGCAGAACTCCGGGTTCAAATCCGGGTCCCACTGCTGGGGTTCTGTGGGAGCTCGCTTGTCTCCGAAAGCCGTCTCCTCCTCTGCAAATAGGGCCGACGTCCTCGGCGCCCACCACCTGGAGGCCAGTGGAGCGGCTGCTGGGGTCACATGACGCAGAGGACTGGGCGGGTGTGCTCTGCGGGGCCAGCTCTTGGCCGCCCAGCCCCAGCTGGCATGAAAATAAGACAAGGACAGTAAATAGGGATCCGATCACGCAAACTGAAAGCGTGCGGGAAAGAGTCCAATCCCTGGAAAGGCGCGGCGCGAAACTGCCCCCTGCCCCCAACCGTCCTTGCTCCAGTGGTCACTTGGTTAATAGTTCCTTGTGGCTCCTTCCTGGGAAAGAAATGTTTGTGTCCATAGAGGGGATCCACTCCCACGTCCTCCCTGTCCCTGGCACTCGGCCCACTCGGGCACACGTCCCCACGCTTTCTGCCTCTCGGGAGCAGGGGACACCTAGACGGGTCTGGGCATCTCCCGCTCGGGCACGTAATCCGTCCTCATCCCGGCGCGGGGCCTCCCTCTCCTCCCCGCAGCTCTGCAAACCTCCTGCCTCAGTTTCCCCATCTGGAATAGCACGCGCACTTTCCACCTTGTTGAGTGAGGTGGTAACGGAAAGAACGGGCAGATACCGTTTATTGCTGTGATTAGTATCTCACCACATGTGGCGATTTAGAGAGGGGACCAGGAAAACAGGCCCACATTCTAGCCACTGTCCCGGACAGGGCCCTAACCTCACTGAGCCTCAGTTTCCCCGTCTGCAGCGTGGAATGGCGCTAGCAGCTACTTCATCCAGCGGTCCGCAGGCCTCAGGGAGTGGCGCCTGCTGGTGGCCAGAGCCGTGCGGGCGTTTGCTGTGGTGAGGACAGTGAGGTGGTGAGGAAAGGCTCGTCCTGGGAACCTCGGATGGGGCCACAAACCCATGCTGGCCCTCCCGGTGGGAGACGACGGCGCTGGCAGCAGCCGTGGCCATGGCCGTGGGGCGGGAGGCCGTCCTTGGGGCAGCAGCCTGGCCCTCGCCGTCCTCTCCTGCAAGATGCCAGGGCCAGGGTTGACGTGGAAGCTCCTCTCTTCCTGCCGCTCTGACAGCTGCGCCGTGTGGCCTGGGAGCGCAGATAAGGGTGGCGAAGTTGTCAGCAGTCAGGCCATCGTGTCCTTGGTCGGGGAAGGGAGGAGGGACCCGGACTGGGGTGCTGCGGTCAGGGACGGAGCCCTGGGGAGACAAGAGCTGTCCTTCAGCTGGGGGTCTGGGGGGAGGGGACGTGATAACAGGCAGCCTTGCATTTTGGCTGCATTTCCAGCCTTCCTGGGGCTCTCCCAGTTGTGGTCAGGTGCCTGCTGGGGGACAGTGGTGAGCTGGCAGGGTGCACTCTAGCTCCCCGGCCGGGAGTGACACTGGACGCTTTGCGTCCGTCACCAGCTCTTCAGGTGTGTTCATAGTCCTCGTTCCGCGCGGGGCCAACCCCAGTGGGAGGCTCTGGGAGCTGTCTGTGAACCACCCGCGTGGGGCAGGCAGGACAGGGGCCAGGTGCTGGGAGGGCGCGGGACCCCAGGGCCCAATGGCGGGCAGGCTGCTCACCCTGTGAGCACACGTCTGCTATGCACGTCCCGGCAGGAGGCTCGGAGTGTGGGCGGGCAGATAAACACGGGCACAGCCCAGCGTGGGTAGTGGCAAGAGCTGGGGAGGGGACCCTTTTGGATGGGGTGGCCGGGAGGGCATCTCCGAGGAGGGGCCAGGTGCGGGAACAGCACGCCCAGGGGCAGAGGCCGGGGCTGGGAAGGAGCCCGCTGTGTTGCAGGGGGGCTTAGGGCAGAGGGCTGGGGGTGCAGGGGGCGGAGAAGCCGAAGAAGCCGGCAGGGCCCTTGCAGGAGCCGGCGAGGTGTGGATTTGGTTTCTAATGAGCCGCCTCAGTCTCAAAGAGCCCTCTGGCTGCTGCGGGGGGAGAGGGCATGGGGCTGGGGGGAGGCCAGGGCCAGGCAGTGAATGAGGAAGGAAGGGGACAGATTGGAGATTTCTCTTGCACCAAGACAGGCCAGTGGGCTGGGGTTTCCCTGGTTTGAGGAACTTGGTGGGTCCAGAACAGATGGAGAGTGTGGGCCTTAAATCTGATCTTAAAAACACAGCAGGACAACCCAGCAACGAAAACCCAGAGAACCCCATTAAAAAACGGGCCAAGGGCTGGAAGAGACCCCTCTCCGAAGAAGATACGCAAATGGCCCGCAGGACGTGGAAAGCTGCTCGTGTCACTCGCCGATCAGTCACCGGGGAAATGAATCACACCCGCTCGCATGGACGCTGCCGCAGAACCAGAGAACCGCAGGCGTCGGTGAGGTCGTGGGGCCGCGTGCGCTGCTGGTTCGAGTGTGACAGGGCGCAGCCTCCGCGGAAAACAGTGCGGAGGTTCCTCAAAAAATTAACACAGAATTGCCGTATGACGCGGCGATCCCACTCGTGGGTGTAAACCCAGGGGGAACGGAAGCGCGCGCTGGAAGAGAGAGTCGTGCGTCGGCACCATGGCGGCGCAGCTCGCGGCAGGCGCGGGTGGAAGCGACCGCGCGTTCGTTGCCTGGTGGGTGGTCACGCAGAGCAGAATGGGACACGTGCACGTCAGGGAACATTATTCAGGCTTTTAAAAAGGAAGGAGATTCTGGCACAGGCGTGGGTGGACCTTGAGGACATCACGCTAAGTGACGTAAGCCAGGCACAAAAGGACAAACACCGTGCGATTCCATTCGCAGGAGCGCCCCAGAGCAGGCGAACTCATACAGAGAGTAGCGCGGAGGGGGCGGGAGTTGTTATTTAATGGGCGCAGGGCCTCAGCAAGATGAACAGAGTTCTGGGGAGGGCGCCGGTGATGGTCGCACAACATTGCGAATGTCCTTAATGCACTGAACTACACTCAAAAATGGTGAAGTTGGCAAATTTGGTGTTATGTGTATTTCGCCACAATTAGAATTCAGAGACAGTTGTGCTGGGGTTTCACCTGAAGGGAGGGTTGGCACCGGCCCCTCTCGTTGCGTGGGCTGTTGCTCTGCAGTGGGTAGACCAGTCGGCCCAGCCTGTTGGCCATGGTCCGATTCCAGCGTGCCAAGTGTCTTGCGAAAGACTTAGCTTTCGAAGGCGGCAGACCTGAGCTTCTGATTCCTCCAGGCCTGCGCCGCTGTTGCCCCATTTCATAAGCGCTCGGCTGGCTTCACGACGTGTTCCTGGGCTGGTGCCAGCGGTGGGCTGAGGGAGGCTCACTTAGCAGCAGTCTTGCGAGGCGTGTTGCAGCCCGATGCCCTCTTCAGAGCAGACCCAGGTCATTTCGTTCACTCTGCGCAGCCAGCGGGGCGGAGGCCAGACGCTCACGTTCTGCGTGGGCCAGAGCAGGGCACCGAGGTGGAAGGGGCCGGGTGAGTCTCTGGCCTGGCAGGGGACCACCCTTCCTGGATCTCTGAGTGGCCAAGGTCAAGGCGTCGAGGAGCTCTGTCTGTCAAGGGACAGATGGTATTTTCAGCTCCGCAGGCCGTACGGGTTGTGTCTGACAACTCAGCTGTGCCGCCGTGGTGCCGGACTGTCGTGGATGGTGCGGGAGTGAGCCGGCCTGGGCGTGCGCCAGGGAGGCTGTACTTACAGACACGCGTGTGAACTTCATACCATTTTCACGCGTCGTGAATTGGTGTTTTTCTCTCCATCTTTTTAACCCTTTAAAAATGTAGAACCAGGCTGGGCGCGGTGGCTCACGCCTGTAATCCCAGCTCTCTGGGAGGCCGAGGCAGGCGGATTGTTTGAGCTCAGGAGTTCGAAACTAGCCTGAGCAAGACCGAGACCCCATCTCTACCAAAAATAGAAAGAAATTAATTGGACAGCTAAAAATATATAGAAAAAAGTTAGCCGGGCATGGTGGCACATGCCTGTAGTCCCAGCTAC